>JBBPMG010000334.1:0-26688 GCA_038090195.1 Boletellus deceptivus
CCCCCGCGCCCTCCTCCTCCTCCTCGCCCCCCCCCTCGCCCCCCCCGCCGCGCCCCCCCCCCCCCTCGCCCCCAGACACACCCGGCGCTCCCGGTCGCTCAGGCAGCGAGACTCGGACTCTCTCGGTGCGTCTTCTCTTTCGCGCTCTCTCCAGCTCCCGACAGTGCCCCAGGTAGCAGTCTAGGCGGTACTGTGGACGGCCTCGGTAACGGTCTCGATGGCACTGTGAGCGGCCTCGGTAGCGGCCTCGATGGCACTGTGAATGGCCTTGGTAGCGGTCTCGATGGCACTGTGAATGGCCTCGGTGGTGCCGTCGGTGGTATCGTTGGCTCGTCCTCTTCCCAGCTTCGTTCCGCATCCGCCAGCCCGTCTCCTTCACCTTCACCCCCGGCTTCGAGCTGCAACGGTCCTGGTTGTCGCGCTTCCTCGGTTGGTTCATCCCCGTCTCCCTCCCCTCACGCGCCGTCGAGTTCGGTCCAGGGAACGTCCGCGTCTCCTGCCTCGGCGTCGTCGTGTGATGGACTCCTAGGCTTGGGAGTCGGTTGTCCTGCTCCGTCAAGCAATCCTGCCCCGTCTCCGTCTCCTCGACCCCCGTCTTCATCTCCTCCACCCACATCTCCATCTCCTCGACCCCCGTCTCCATCTTCTCCTCCCCCGTCTCCATCCTCTCCACCCGCGTCTCCATCTTCTCCCCCCCCGTCTCCTGCACCAACTAGCCGCTCGATCAATCAAAGTCCGCCTTCCCCCTCGCCAAGTAGTCCACCCTCGTCTCCTACAGCTGCGCCCGCGCCATCCAGCCAAGCAGGCAGTGGGGCTCCCTCATCTCCCGCGCCGTCCTCTTCCTGCGATGGAATTCTCGGCTTGGGACTCGGTTGCCCTGCGTCTAACAATCCATCCCCATCTCCTACAGCCCCCCCGGCATCATCTGGCAACTCGGCTGGCAAGGCGTCCACAGTCCCTGCTCCGTCGAGTACGTGTCTCGATCTTTTGGGCTTGGAAATTAGTTGTGCCGCTTCGTCAAACAATCCGTCTCCCGCACCAACGAGCCGCACGGCCAATCAAAGTGCGCCTTCCCCCTCGCCAAGTAGTCCACCTCCGTCTCCTACAGCCACGCCCGCGCCGTCGAGTCAAGCAGCTAGTGGGACCCCGTCATCTCCGTCGTCCTCTTCCTGCGATGGAATTCTCGGTCTGGGACTCGGTTGTCCTACGTCCAACGATCCAACCCCATCTCCTACAGCCCCCCCGACGTCATCTAGCAACTCGGCTGACAAAACTTCCTCAGCCTCTGCCACGTCGAGTTCGTGTCTCAATCTTTTGGGCTTGGAAATCGATTGTTCTGCTTTGTCGAGTGATCCCACCCCGTCTTCTACAGCCTCTGCAGCGCCATCCAGCCAGTCTGCCAGTGCATCTGCCTCGTCTCCTGCCCCGTCGAGTTCGTGTGCTGGTATTTTAGGCTTGGGAATCGGTTGTTCTACTTCTTCATCCAGCGATTCAGTCACGTCGCCCGTGACCTCTCCAACGGCCTCAAACTCTGCCTCGTCTTCGTCTTCCCCAACGACCACGCCTTGCCACGGGATCTTTGGACTTGGACTTGGATGTCCTGCTGTATCCTCAACGTCTTCATTCTCTGACTCGCCATCGAGCACTCTGGCAAGCCAATCTCTATCTGCCTCGTCCATTTCATCTGTTGCGTCTTCTACTCTTTCTGCGACCACTTCTTGTTCTATCTTGGGTGTCTTTGGGTGTACAACTTTGACCCCGACGCCCACTACCTCTGAGTGCGTAGGACATGTCTCATTACACCTCGTCGTGCTCATATCTCACCCCCAAGGTCGGCTATTTCGACAAGCTCTCTGTCTTCCTCGACTGTAATAAGTTTCCCCTCCACGAGTACCGCCGCTACTACCAGTCAAACCATTGCTTCGAATGCTACTGCGACCACATCCCTCACTACCACAGCCACCTTGAATCCATCGACGTCCAGCAACTCCAACTACGATTACTTGACCACGGTCAAGTCACTCTTGCTCGACAGTGCCTCGCCGACGGGTTCACACACGATCCAGACAACATTGTCGTTGCATTCGATGCCAGCTACGGCGTCTCCTTCTTCTCCCCCCCTTCCCAGCGGATTACCCCGAACTATCCTGCCGTCACCAGTGCTCGACATAAGTGACGTTCCCGAAGAGGACGTACTGGTCAACCTTCTGTTCAACGGGTCCCTTAGCTGGGATTTTGTGGCAACCAATGGCGATTCCCCAGCACAGATTTTCGACTTTATGCCCGCCGTAATCAGTCACAGTCTCGGTATATCTGGTATGTCTTTCCGTTGTATACATGGTCCTTCGCAAAACCAATCGCGTGATAGAATCGGAGGTGTACAATTACGAGCTGACGGTTTACATACCCGCGGACTACTATGGGCCAAACGACGTCGGAAAACTTCAGACGATCTACCAGGCTTACATGCCGAGCAGCCAAGTTTCCTTGCTTTCTGTGCTCATCTCGGACCGGGGTTCCGCGTTCTATACCGGCCAGACGACCGATATTGCTACGGCGCTCGCCGCATGTGTCGACTCGTCTATGCAACTAGACGCTATCCAGGGTCCGACTCCTGGAGGAGGTGGGAACAATAGCTCGTCCAAGCAATCTAGTGTTCGCCAGGACGCGATTATCGGTGTTGTCAGTTCCCTCGGTGCCATAGCGATCGCTATTATCGCCTATGTCAGCTACAGGGCATACCAGCGACGCCGCGCGCTTTCCCACAGACGTCTGTCCGACAACGTCGAGACTGTTGGAGTACGGCCAGAGGGCCAGGACTTTGATCAAGACAGCGTTGGCGGACAACGGCGGCGGAGCTTCTACTATGCCGAGGACAGTCTGAGGGGCTACCAATCTGTGCGTGCAGACGAACAAAGTTACGACCACCACGTCGCAAACATGCGAGAGCGTCGCGCGGTTCAACCGGGCGCTATTTCGACACCTATCCTACGGGAGAGTACCATGAACTGGTGAACAATACGGCAAACGTTGTTTTTTTTCCTCGGCCTCTTCTCACCCACAACATCCATGGACCTTATACCCCTTTTTCTCATCGTTGTTCTCGGCCGTATCCTTATTTCTTTCTGCTCTTACTTTTAAAAAACTCCCTTCCACTCGTTCAAGTGGCGCCTTTTCGACATTTCTTTCTTGTGTGGCCTGGGTTTCTTGTTGGTGTCCTTGTTGGTGCATTTCTAGACGTCTAGGTAGGTCGCGATGGGAAGTTCGGCTCGTTTGCGCGAATTTCTCGTACGCGCGCGCACACACGTATACACAGGAGAGCAAAAAAAAAGGAAGACGGGGTACACGACGGGGTCCTAATGCTAGCCGGGCCGCCGAAATACTTATTGTAGCTATTCACGACCGAATTTTTCAGCGACAGGCTGGCCTGTACCTCTTTTTTTTTTTTTTTTTTTCCGTTGGACTCCCTCCCCTTTTTTTTCACGACGACGTATTTTTGTGCAAACTAGAGTGTCTTCTTTTGTGTGTGCTGTGTATGCGTGCGTGCGTGTCTACTGTTGTGTTGTGTTCTTTTTTTTTTTTTTCGTGTTCATCCTGTTCCCTTGGTTGGGCTGTCATTTATGTTTCACTTTTGGCCTACTGTCGTTCCACCTCCCCGTTTTTACCGGTTACTACTGATCATAGTAATACTGCATGGGTTTCAGGAAAGGAGAAATCAAAAAGGGATTTCCCACTCGGTGCAAACCACGGTCTATTGTATGACGTCTCTAGAAGAAAGCTCACGGACAACGAATCAGGTGCAAAACAAAACAAAAAGCAAAAAAAAACAAAAACAAAAAAAGAGGGGAGGGGTTACGTGCGTGCTACGATGCTCCCTTGTGCGCGTGCGCAGCCTTCGTCAAGAAGCGCTCAAAGACGGCTTTCCCCCGCCAAAGGTTGGCGAGCGCGATCCGCTCGTTGGGTAGGTGGGCTCGGTCCTGTGTATCGTAGCGCCCGTGTGTTCAACACATGCCATGCGGCACGAGACGAAAGAGAAGGAACGCACCGAACTCTGGCCGAGCGGAAGGTGAAGCGCACGGCATCGAAACGCCCTCTCCAAACACGGAACGGACGGGATGGACTAGCGACGCAGAGGAGAAACAGGGTGGTTATACACATGTCACACCGACGACCAAAGAAAGAAAGACGTACACCGCCCTCACGGATACGGAGGGGTTCGACGCCCCATTCCTCGCGCACCGCCGTTTCGAGCGCTTTGAACCACGGATCGTCCAGATCACCGAGCCACCAGTCGGCGGTGTGGTCGATGGTAACCTGGTAACGAACAAAGAGTCGACGCAATCGCACTCTCAAAGCAGCACAAAGGAGGCATGAAAGACGCACGGAAAGTCCATTAGGCGACTGGAACGTGCCAAAGGAAATATTGAGGTGGGAGACCAGTGCGTGCGAGATCGTCTCCAAGTCTTGGTCGGGCACGATGCGCAGCGATAACTTGGTTGTCACCTGTCCGGGAATGACCGTAGGGTCTGTGCAGATCCATGATCATGTTGATCTGCGGCAGTCAGCCCAAAGCGACTTACTTCCAGGACCTGAAACTGAGATGTTGTGGACCGTGAGCGAGGGCTCGCGCCACCGTGATGAGAGGACGGAGGCGGGGCTTTCCGTCACCGATGACAACAGCTCGTATAGTCGTTGTTCGTCTTCAGTCTGGGGACGGACGCTATCGTCTGGGACCACACTGAGTCAGTAGGATGCAATCGTAGAAGCTGGAGAACGCACAAAAGCCAGGGACTGCAACTCTGCGCTGATCATTTGTCAGTGTCGCAAGTAGGCGAACCCTGAAAGGATCTGTCGGAATATGGCTGCATCGTCAGATATCGCACATACATGTCCAGCATCGGTTCCACGGTAGCTCCTCCGTCGATACCAGAGTGTTGGTCGGGAGCCCCGCTGGAAATCTACTGGACATTCGAAGACAAATTATGGCCAGACTTTCGGGACACATACCTCTATTGTAGCATGGATGACACCGCGCAACCCGTACGTGATGCACGGGGGGTACTCGGTTATCCAGGTCGAATTGCTGCACGAGTGGATTAGAGTAGGTGGATTGACTCACGATGGAGCAATACCTGAGCAAAATAACGTCGACGTCCCCGATTTGAGGCTAAGAAAATGAGGGCGTGTTGAGAGCCCAAAGGGAAGAGATCAGACCTTGCATGCCAAGACAGCATCCATAAACCCGACACTGCCAGCTTCCTCCTCGCCTTCGATCAGAAATACTAGGTCTACACCAAGGGCTCGCCTCCGTAATAACTCGGCGGCTGCACATGCCACTGCCATGATAGGGCCCTTATTATCCGTAACACCCCGGCCATACAGGTATCCATTCCGACCGGTGACAGCGAATGGATCGGATTTCCAGCCATCACGCGGGGCCGAGATGACATCATAGTGTCTTGGAGATTGTTAAAACACCTAAGCACGAAAAGTGGCGCATAGCCCTACCCATAAAATAATATCCGAGGTTTCGGATGCTTGCCTTGCGTTCCATGAAAGGTTGACAACACTAGCGGGTTCCCATGCTCTCCCGTAGGTATCTATCCAAGGTCAGAACTCGGTTATCGACTGGTGCATGTCTTACGAGTGTCGACTCGGCGCCAAGTTGATGCAGACATTTCTTCAACCATATAGCTGCCTGCCGACAATCTTCGCGATGTAACGGATCAGAGCTCACACTCGGGATGGAGACGAAGGTCGATAGCGCATAGATCATGATGTCTGTGGGTAATGTGTGAGCCATACGGAGTTGACATGGCAGGTAGCATACCATCATCTTCAGCGCTGGACAAACTATTATCTGGAAGTCGCATAGAACTCCGTTTCGAGGGGGAGTCAATGTCCCAAACCTGCACAACACTTGGTGCGCGAAAATACGAGACGAGGTGAAGCGATCACCTTCACGAATCCATCATTAGCACCGGAGACGAGTACAAAGCCATTTGTCTGAGGCGAATGCGTTACGATAGAGGAAAGCACAATCCCCTCGTGGGCGCCCCATGATGCCGTGCAATTGAATGTGGGTGACCAGCGCTTAAATCCATCGGGGTTAACTTATTGGGAGCGCTCAGATCACTTCCAAGCGCTAACCTGTATCTGGCCATTCGAGGAACACGTGTAAAGCTCGGAATAGACCACGGACAGTGACAATATGTCGATGTTCTGGAAGCATAATCAACCTTTGTTGGATTGCAAGCACATATTGCCTAACCTCCTGGATGATGATGGTCCGGACTAGTGTCCTAGTCTCGAGATCGAATACCTGTACATATCCCTCCTGACACCCTGCGAAGATGGTATCGCCGGAAACCGCGAGAGATAGAACCGCGCCGTGATTACATTCAAACGTATGCTCGAGCACTGGGCCAGAGGAAGCGCACGTCCATATCTAGTGAGAGGTGAGTATAACGACTGTCCCACTAGCATCGAACCAACTTTTACTGTCTCGTCGCCACTACCTGTCAACAGATGATATGCCGCGCCAGCTTGTAACGCAGTGTCATCGGACCCTGTTCTCTGAGATGGCGCAATTGCCATGCAGTATACGTATCCAAAGTGTGCGGAATCGAGAACATTGGAAGCCGGAATTTCAATCACGTTTTTGCAAATAGGGCTTGAGAGCAAGAGGGGAGAATGGCCAGGGTTGTTTGCCATGAGATCGGCGGGCTTATGAGTATGCAAAGGATAACTGTCAAAGAATTTGTGAACTTTGCGAGTGGGGGTAGATGTGCCAGAACCAATCTGTTCCTGGCGCGCCACTTGCTGACCAAAATTGAACCACTGTATCGAGGTGTTCTGGCAGCCGAGGTAGATGGTTTGTAACATAGGGTTCCACGCAAGAGAGAAAAGATCCCCTGCCCCGGTTTCTAGGTAGGGGTAGATGACATATACTGTAGAGAATGTCTCTGTGGACCATATCTGATCCGAATTAGACCGGGAGTGACTACTGTGAAAAGAAATACTTACCCTAACAGTGCTATCACCTACAGAACATTATAAACCTAGCGTGAAAGATGCACGTGACACCCACCGGAGGCGCTGAACAGCCACTGCTTCAGTTCAACAAGTTCCAGAGCAAGTATACTTCCAGTATGACCACGGAGACTGGTTTTGAGCCTGTAAGAATGCTTGTCCCAAACCTATTGACATTGGAGAACTAGCAAATAGCAGCACAAAAAATAGACTGACCGAAATGTCCTGGCACTGTCCTCCGATAAAGATGTGCCGAGAATCGGCCATCAGGCTGAGGACAGACCTGTTTTCGTCGTCCAAAGAATGGACGAGTCGGGGGGACGAGACCAAAGGAGCAGGTCTGCTAACGGAAGCTTTGGAGCTGGACATGAGAGACGTGATTCAGATGTATTGAGGATTGACGCACGCGAAGGCACTCTAGTCTTCATTTCTCTGATGCTTGGATCACAATCGCGTAAATTCCCGGATCCCAATGATGGGCGTCTCAGCTGTCTTTTCGGGATTTGCTCGGGTCCAGGCTGAATCCGGGATATGAGCAACGAAAAGACAGTCCGATGGATATCAGAATGATGGTATGGGTATGAAAGTTTTGAAAACCAGCCACCACCACTAAGCTTGCATGGCGTCAGAAAAGGCGAGACTGGCGAAAGACAAGGTGAGTTGTGGACGACACCAGCGCCAGTCCGTCGTGATTTTGGCTAGGGAAACGCGGTGTTCAAGTCTGGCGACTACCCCACTGCGGTTGGGCACTACACCGATGCAATTCTCGCCGACAGCAGCGACTACACTCTCTTTCTCAACCGGGCGGCGGCGTATCTCAAACTAAACAAGTATGTCCATACCAAACCTGTCGCCAAGTTATTCGTGGGGATTGACCAATTGTTCGGCAGAAACGAGGACGCGGAGAGGGATTGCACCAAAGTTTTGGCGTTGAACCCCAATAATATCAAAGCACTGTTCAGAAGGGGTCAAGCGCGGAGAGCCCTTAGAAGGTTGGATGACGCTCAGGCAGGTACGGAAGGATTCCGAGACCCATTAAATTACAGTCGTTCATCCATTTACAGACCTAGATAAAGCTCTCACCCTAGAACCTGCGAACGAATCGGTAAAGAACGAGATACTTGAGCTTCAAAAGATATCAAACCAAGAAAAGCATAAGCGACGTTCCAAGCCTATTGTAAGTCTTGTATCGCTATGACAAAGCTAGCTGAGGAAACGGATTCCCGTCTGCAGACCGACGACACTCCTAAAGTCACCACTCCAAGGCGACGTCGGGTTCCTATTGAAATAGTTGAGGCGAATATACGTCCATCTAATGAAACACAGATCGCTACCCCTCTAGAAAACACGGACCTGCTTCAGTCGGTCTCATCGCGCCGACTGGGGCCCGAGAGCAAGTCAGCTACAACACAAGCTCCTCCGTCAAAACCGCAGACATTCGTGGATGCCAAGCAAGCGCGCGAGGAATCTAAGCCAACCAGAGTATCCGGTGGAATATTTCGGCATACTGGGAACCACACCATCGTCAGCAGGGCATCGCACGAGACTACGTCATCATCACGAGAATTTACCACCCAACCAATGCAGAGCGATACGAGAACGCCACATCCACCAAAGTCATCAACAACGTTATTTCAGTTCACCAGGTCATGGGACTCCTTGCAATCCAACACTGACAAGTGGAATCTCATTCGTGTGAGCTATCATCACGCTGTTGCACAAATACTTCCAAGAAGCTTACATATGTAACTTGTTCCGTTTAGTCAATTCCCCCACCTGTCATTCCAACGCTATTCCAAGTCTCATTGGAGCCAGAGTTGCTTGGGTCTATTTTACACACATTCCAGACTGTCCTTGAGCAGGATCCTGCTCCGAGTACAAGAGACGCTGTTCGGGATTACCTTTTGGCCTTGACCAAGGTTCAAAGGTTCGGTACAGTTATGTTGTTCATGGATAAACAGGAGAGGCAGTTATTCGAGCTGCTACACAAAAGGGTAAACTTTACATAGTCGTAGGATCATCCCGTATGAATGTCATTCTGCAAAGTCACCATAGCACGTCGTGATTCATATAGTCATCAGGTCATGTTACTCCACGGCCGTGAGGCAGTACTGATGCGGCTACACCGCAATCCGAGTCAGTCCACCAGCAGTATTCTCCCACTCCACTCAGAGTTCACTGGGTATGGCCACTCAACCTGGTGAACCCAATACCAGCTCGAATGACCCTGGCAAAGCTGCAGAGTCTGCGCATGCGAATGATGTACCAATTCGGAGCACACAAAGAAGCGAGACAACCGCCAGCGAACGCGCAGGACTACTCGAGGTTTTCAAAGCAAATCTTATCCAAGTGGGTCTCTATCAACCTGCTGCCGAGAAAGTACAAGCGAGCCATGACGACGTCACCCTAATGTGTGTCCAATCCCTAACTGACTGCCCCCCCTCACACACAACAACAAGGCGCTTCCTGCGGGCTCGTCGGTTCGACCTGAACAAGGCAGAGACGCAATTCGCACGTGCAGAGGCTTGGCGAAAGCAACACAATGTCGACGAGCTATTCAGGACCTTTGATACTACTGAGCTGGAAGCTTCTCGACGATTCTATCCGCGCTGGACTGGGCGTCGCGATAAAGTATGTATTTTTTTTTGTCTATGTGATGTTCAAAAACATTGGTTGGTGCTCTCTGCAGCAGGGCGCACCGTTGTACGTCTACCGACTGGCCTCCATTGATAGCTCGCTGCGCCGAGAGTTGGACGCAGTTCCAACGGAGAGACGGCATCAACGTATGTACGTGGTCCTTCTGCAGAACACCATTGTCGATAGCTTAATGTATTCATCAGCATCGTACTTTATGAATGCATGACTCGCTTTGTGTTACCCCTATGCGGTCATGTGCCTCACGAAATGTCAATACCAATATCCTCAGTAGTGACTATTATTGATCTGGAGGATGTCTCGTTAGCTGCTATGTGGTCCCTCCGGGGCCATCTGCAGCAGGCGTCTGTGATGGCCACCGCCAACTACCCGGAAACGCTAAATACCATTGCTGTCGTGAATTCCCCGTCATTCTTTCCTACCATATGGAAATGGGTCAAGGTACGTTTCAAAGTCAAGATCCGACTGTGAATTTTGAATGTCTAGCCAGGGTTGGTTTGACGAGGGCACTCGTCGCAAGATCCATATCCTAGGGAAGGATCCCGGAGAAACTCTTCGCACGTTGATCAACGAGGAAGACTTGCCGCAGTCTTACGGTGGTACATTAAAGTGGGTATTTGAGGATGAGCCGTGCTTGGATGGCGAAATCAGGAAAGTTATTGGCGAAATGCCAAAAGGGCCGACTGTTTTTATTAACGAGGCTGCTATGAAAGTATAGCTACTGCTTATCCCTAGTGGGGCGAGTCCTTGATTGTGAAAGTCGTACCGCTTGCAGACCTACCATTTTCCCTGGCTCCTTGTCTTAACATATTAGATTTCTATTGGTGTCAGACGGTACAATACATTAATGCGCAAGGATAATGATATATGCCATCGAGAAAACAACAATCAACGCCAGGTGCTCTCACTCGAGGTCGTCCTCAGGTTCGGCCACCATGCCGTCTTCATTCCAGATTTGAAGGAACTGTGGACCACAGATCAGGATCATCTGGCGTGGCACCAGAAAGCACTTTGCTCACCGTCGCCTTCTGCGCCGTCAAATGCTCAAGCAGAATAAGGGGCACCGTGGCAAACGGCAAACGGTCCCAAGATATTGGAAACTGGTGGCGTTTGATAGCAGTTTTGTCGCCAACAGCACTCTTCTTTCCTGGAACGAATTTACTGCATTTTCTGAGAGCGCAGTAAGTTGAGAAGTCCTAAACTCGCGACTGACTCACTCCTCCGATAGACCATACAACCCCTTCAAGTGAGCCTTCAAAAGCATCACTATACAGACTATAACTGATGTTCTCATAATGTCAATACTGAGCTTGGATTCCATGGAGGTGGGCGGAGCAGGGTTCTGTGAATATGATGAGCAGTTGCCAAGAGTGTAGCCATTTATCTCAACTATTTGCGTGTCATTCGCGATGGGCCGTTGCTGTGGCTCATGGAGCTGGACAAGTAAGTTAGAGGGAGAGACGACTTCTATGAGTTGCATCCCTGATGTAGATAAAATGGACGTGAGGTGTTTGATGACAGTGAGAACCTCTTCTTGGGTTTTATAATCTAGGGTAGCAAAATTCTCGGCCATGTAGCGGGAAAACTCGACATCGTCCTAGGCGCCATTTCAGAGCGCAAAGAGGAAAAATACAGCGGTTTTTTCACCTGGGACGATCTTAATGCAGTCGGAATGTCGAACGCCTTGACCAGTGCTTTCAAGAAATCTTGCCGGGGTGCTCTCTTTTCGCGAACCAGTGAATACCATCGTTGCAATAGGGCGGTTGGGTCGGGTTGCATACGGTAGCCTGCGGTTACCAAATCAGCATCGTCAAAGCAATATCAAAATGCATGGTCACCTTGAATGTTGTTTGGCGAAATCACTTTCTGGTAATCGAACGACTGCCTGGCGCTGACGATGAAGCGAGCGTTGAGGAGGCTCATGTGCTTATTGTACAGGATAGCATGCAACGCATTTGCCCGGATACTCGTCGCTGCAGAAGGGCTCGTTTCAAGCGCGACAATAATTGGGAAAGACTATGCATTTAGTGACATCATTGACTCGCATGAATAAATGCATCCGCAAACCTGGAGTGGGTGGGCAAGCCCTTGCTTAACGGTGAAAGTTAAGATGTCAACAGCAGCAGCCTGTATCTGAGGGTTCTGTGACAGCGCGGCTTCCAGTATGGGCGAAATGTAACGTTGAACAACAGCCGAGCTGACCCTGCTTAAGATATGAGTGTCATCATTACTAGCATCTGAACCAAGGATCTTTACCCAGAATCTGCAAATCCTTCCGTATTCCCAACAAGTTCAGCCATATCCACAACGTTTTCGCTCTTTCCTTGCCCAGAGCCTAGAATAGTGTACTTTAATGCTACCCAGCATGACAATGTGCCACCTACCCTTGTGCTGCTCGGCATGCTTACCTGCTTCGGAGACCAAGAAATCCTGCATGATCCTGAGCAATCGTCCTCGGCTCTCCTCATCGGGAGAAGTGAAAATCGCATCCATAATCCCAGCAGACCGTTCTAACGTCATCAAAGTAGGTTGGGCGCGGAACAAAAAGCCTAGTAAGAAGTTCGTAAGCCAAGCCACGCGCGAAGCACAGGAACTCGCCTAGACATTGCAAGATGCGCCCCTTGAGACCGGGATCGTTGTACTTTGCGTATAATGAGAGAAGGCTGTTATAAATATGCTCCACAGTCGATCCCTGATAGACTGCACTTCAGATAATCGACATCACTCGCAGGATTTGGTTACCTCCGAAACGCTATTCAGCTCGGACATGAATTCTGAAAAGGATCAGGCCTCCCCCATAAATCGAGTCAAGGTTATACTTACCAGGTCGCTCAACACGAAGATGATCAAAATCGCAATTTTCTCCAAGTAAAGAGACGATGAAAATGAGAATAGATAGTGTCCGTGTCTCAACAGCCGTCATTGTCTCATTACTACGAACGATAGCCTGCTGGAGACGAGCTGTTGACACGCGAGGTTCAAGCAAATGCTTCGACGTAAAAAAGGGTCCTACCATTGCACGACTTCAGCAGAGCAACAAGCCGATGGAAGTCGTGTGTGAGATGCTGAACAACACCACACATGCATGCGACGCTTTCTTGCAAACACTTTGACAAGTGGTCAGATGTGCTTGATTAGGCTTGTCGGCTGAAACTTACTACCACACCACCGACGTTCGAGGGTTTGACAATCATGGGTTGCAAAACTGCCTGTAGTTCCTGGCCAAATTTAATCGCGGTTTTTGGCATGTGGGGGATTGAAATCCGAAATACTCGGAGTAAATAGTCCGTGACAGCCAGCTCCTCAGACTACGAGGCAAAATCAGGCACATCACACATAACAAGTTAGTCTGTACGAACTGAAGCAGGATTCTTCAAGTAAGGGAGTAGTGTGGAAGCATTGCTTCCAGACAAGACGGACGGATATGCGGTCGCGAACAGATAGAGCGTTCTGATGCAAGACTGAACCGTCTGAGACCAGGAAATTTTCAAGAAGACATCTTCAATAGTAGATATGACACTCACGAAACCGGGGAGATCAGAAGCATCGACAAGGCCATCAATCAAGATTTCACATATCTCGGAGTACTTCACACGCATGAAAGGGGCATCTGCAGAGTTTTGACTTGACATGATCTTGTGAAGGAGATCCTCCAGGGGTGATTGCTTGTCCTTAAAGTAGGCAGACACACCCATGATAATAGACACTTTGAAGAGCAAAGAAGTCTTGTCCTGAGGGCTACTTGATGACGACGGCTTTCCTTTGAAAACAACAGTTTGATGAGATGCAATCTGGAACCATAACTCCTCTATGGTCTTGACTGCGAGATCCTTGACAGTATCGTCCTCATCCAGCATTCGGAAAACGAGTTTAGTGCAGATATCAACTCGACGCCCCAGGTCTTCAGTAACACTGTAATATTGTTTGAGCAGTTTGATTACTCGTTTTCGCACCCCGAGTCCAGTGTCCTATCCCCGAAAGTTTAGCAAGTTTTCCACGAAGAAAATGGATAGTGAATTACCGCGATACGATCAGCAATCTTCGAGTAATAGTCACCGGCGACTTCGGGTGATTCTATCATGTGTCTACCTATTAGCTCAACGGCAGCATCTCGGACAGCCGGGGAGGAATCTAGAAGGTGTGCTTCGATCGTTCTTCGTACGTTCGCCTATCTCGCATTAGGTATCTACACCCATCTGAACTATAAACATACCATGGAAAGAACGCTAGAGTCACTGGTCACGATTTGACCGAGCGCCCGCAATGCTTTGGTTCGCATGAACACTGGGGGAGCGTCAAGAGCCATTAATACCACGTTTAGTATCGGACCAAAGGAGCTCCTAAGATTCTGGACTGAACCAATCTCTTCTGCAAGTAGGTCGACGCGAGCTGCTTCTTCCTCGGATCTGAAAGATGATAAAACACCGGGAGAAGTTATGTTGATGTACTCACCCAACATCGAAAACATCGTTGGCGCGGTGTGCCCACACTTCAGACAAGGTATCACGAAGTCTTTTACAAAAAGAGTGCGTTGATGACTTCCGTGTGGATCCATCGGCTTCCTGGGACGGTAAATTACCACGTAGCGTTCGTAAAGCATTTGCCAGCTCGTGACCCCACAGCGCAGATGTCAGTTCACGGGCACTCTAATCTTGATAAATGCAACTACAGATACCGTTAGAATACACAACGTACCTCGTATGCTTGATCATCGGAAGAACGTTTCAGTAAGTGAAAGGAGATTGTTTCATGGCAAGTTAGGAGCGTTCCAAAATCCTGCAAGTTCTCTGTTGAAAGAATCTAGATAGAATTCACTATGAGACCTACGCATACAAGAGATGAAAAAACATACCTCGTCAAGCGGAACGAGTGGATGTTTGCCTCTTCGTTTCCGGACCTTCATAGCGCTCGACCGCAATCGAGCAGCGATGACACCCAAATGATCTAATGCTATCGCCTTCGCAGCATTGGTATCTATCTGAACAGTGGTCTTCACATCATCTAATGAGGCTACCTGGGAGAGAAAGCACTTTTTAATGGCGTAATCGGCTATGCTCAATCGACCATACCATGAATTTACAGATTACGCTTAGAATCAAACTCGCTGCTGGCCACTCCGGCCAGTACAAGACAACCAAAAGGTCAGAGATCAGATTATCGAGGATGATTCGATATTCGGCCTCATTCGAGTTCTTCGTCAACTTCCCTTTTCCCGACCTAGACTTAATCAAGACAAGGAAGTAGGTACTAGGGTTGAAATATACCTCTGTGTCAGAAAGAGAACAATAGTTTTCGCCGCATTAGTAGCTGAATCCAAACCCGACATATACATTCGTATCTCCTAGTTCCGTGAATATGACTGAGACACGGAGGATTTCATTGTACATACCTCTACGTCCAGTTCGTCGAATATGATACCTCTAGCTTTCTCCGTCGTGCTATCCTGATGCCGCAGCGCACGATTTTGACGGGCTTTAGAAAGCTTCCGAGCAGCAACCCTGACGTCGCGCGCCGACGTCTGAACAAGTTGAAGAAGGAGAGCGGATACTGTACGAATCGATCGGCCATCGCGTAGGCTACAAAAGTGTATCAGCGAAATGCGATTATGAAAAATAACACAGACCGAAACTGTCCAGCTTTCTTGTGACTGTTCGAAAGTTTAATAAGCGATGACAAGATTTCTTCGATAATCCATGACCGTTGGTCTTCGTAGTTTGCAAAGACCTTGGAGGGATCAGCGTATCAAATCCCAGCACCGACGGCATACGCACGCTTCGGATAATTGAAAGAGCATCGAGACGAAGACCTCTCATAGCACTGCTCCCCAATGTGCCCAACACACCATTATCCCGCTTACCCTTTGTGTCACCCTCGGTGGATTCGACAACAAAAAAGGGTCCTATGGCAACATATACTGCTTGGATTATGATTGCATCTGACATGTTAATTCCGTCGGCAGAAAATAGAGAGTTAATGCGCGGAAGGGCAGCGGTTAGGGCTTGAAAAAGTTCTGTCAGTAGCTTTCGCGGCTCCACGGAGTCGGAATGGGTGTGGCGTAATAGGCAATTAAGCTGAGGAGAGGCTGCACCGCCGACTACCGCACCCTCTACAAGGGGGTAGACAACTACGGTAAGTTGATTTTTGACGGTGCTAAGACAGGTTGTGATTAGCTCCTCCGAGTAGAGCTGCAGCGCGCCTGAGTGGATCGAATAGGGTTATGAACAGAATGCCGCCAACCTGCTTTGTAAGGCTTTCTCCGCTTAACAGTGCCATACAGCATTCCGCGGCGAGGATACTATCTCGAGAAATTTCCAGCTGAATGGTTAGTTCATGCACCTCGGAATCCCCAAGTTGCTGGGAATCTGAATCATGTACTGTGGGGTTGTCCTGGACATGTACGTCTGTACCTTCAGCAGCTACTTTTTGGCCTTTTTTTGACTTGCTTGGCGACGAAGGCATTGGTGGAAGGTGGGTAGAAGTATGTAAAGGATCTAAATCTTCCCCAGCTTTGATGGAGCGTTCTAGAATCTTCATTAATCTTGACAAAATAGATGGACCGATATCCCCAAGCGTATCTCGCATCTTTGATCCGGAGCCAGTATTGGTGACACCCTCACGCGTCGTTCGTCTCGCCCTCTTCGAAGGACGAGCCAGTTGGCTGATGTACTTCGTCAATTTCCTTATAACACTTGGCTGAAGATGCGGGTGGTTGCAGTCGGCAGTAAGGGGAGAGAAAAATTCCTTGGGAAGGTCAGCAAGTTCGATGTCAGCTGCGAGGGTATCCTCTGCCTCAAGTATGTCTTCTATCAAGGTGTTGAGCTTCTCAATAGGGTCTACAACACACAATAAGTCAAATGAAACCGAATCCCACGAGTACAACTCGTAATACCTCGTTCATCTCTGTCTCGGGTGCGTTGCGTAGAGGACTTTGTGTGGGGATGAATATCATGGGTTAAGTCCTCTCTGTCTCGGCTGCCATAGTGTTTTGGTGACTTTGTAGAGGATGTTGGCCACGTGAGAGCAGGAACATCGACATACGCTAACACTTGGCGGGACGATTTCGACGATACGTGAGACGGTGTTTCGCTTGTAGACCTCCGAGTGGCAGGTGAATTCGTGGCTTTGACTGCATGTATGCGCTTTCGAGAAGGTGTGACAAGCTCTTCCGGAGACTTCCGCTTCCTAGGAGTTGCAGAAGGCTGAGAGACGACAGGAGAGGGAGGAATGATCGGAAGTGTTTTCGAGGGGAGTGAGTCCACTCTTGAGGGTGAATGATAAAGGGTGCTCGTGGGCTGAATGGGCTTTGAATCCAAAAGCTGGGCAGAGCGATTAAGAAAATCCTTGAAGAAGGGACCAGATTCCTCTGGCTTGTAAGCACGTTGCTGCGATTTGGCTTGGCTAGGGTAGCCGAGGGCATGTGCGAGCGAGGAAGACGAGGAACGGATGCCAGGTGGAGGAGGTGTTGGATATGCCGATGTCGGATTGAATCGCTGGAGAATGGAGCTGGCAACTGTCGGCGGATTATAAGAGTCAGAGGGCGCAAGGGTCCAGCCAGAAGGATTCGAAAAGCTATATTGGCTAACGCTATGGCGACGAGAAGTCAATCAATGACGCAGTCAGGACGGACAGTACGCACGGTGTGCCATAAGAGAGGTAGCGAACGGACTCATCCCTAGTGGTCTGCCAGTATTGGGAATGCTGAGCAGGGGTAGAAGGGTCGGAGAGATAGGTAAGCTCGCGAGAGTACTCGGAAAAAGGAGAGCTAGACGACGAGGGATGCGTTTGATAGGAGACGGCAGCGTAATTTGCGTGCATGTAGGATGGCGGCAGGGCGAGTGTAGAGAGGTTACTAATATGTCCTGATACTATTCATGCTAGTCAGTACTTGGGAGCATACGTCGGCGAACGAACGACGGTACCGTGTGCGGAGGGCGTTGCGGAAGCAGACGGGTACGCGGCGAACAGCCTGTGGGCTTCGTACACGGCGTCGGGGGCGTGTCCCTGCGAGTGCGAGCGGATGCCACTGTTCACGGTCGGATCGGACGAGTACGCCCCCTGCGGCCCTTGGCCATTCACGTACCATCCGGAATGACCGTTCATCCCGAATGTCAGAACTGAACGTGGACCATCAGTCGCACAAGTAATACCGGACTGGTGGCGATTACTGTCACGCAGTTCGTCACAGTCACACGAGCGTGACTTAAGTGGTCCTCCTCCTCTTTCTCGTCGACTCAGTGCCCTCCTCGACCTCCATTTGGCGCTTCTGTTTGGCGCCTGCAATTCTCATAATATCCCTCTTCTTGTCTCTTGCTTTTTCCCTCTTCGCCGTTTCCACCTTCGCAGCCTTCTTCTGATGCGCCTCCTTCCTCTCTCGTTGTCTGTCTTTCCTTCTCGACATCTGGTCCTTCCGTAGGGCTTTGATCTGCTGTAAAAGTGCAACAGCTTTCTTCTCTTCCGGTTCCATTACCACAGCGCGCTGTTGCATATACGCCTTCTTACTCTGTGCTTTCATCGCCCGCGGCTTCGATGCATAGGGCAAGGAGGCTTGCAGTTTCTTCGGTACCTTGAGCGGATTAAATCGTCGTGGCTGGCGCTCGATACGCTTGTAGTGCGAGTTAACGTTTAGTGGCGTTTTAATGCCCTCATCTCGGCGCACATCGCCCGTCAGCCGCATCCCGTGCCATTGCGATTTATTTGACAGAAGTGATGTCACTGGATTGTAGAACTCACGAGGCTGGATCGAGTACCAGGCACGTAGGAAAATGATGTCTAGCGCCTCAGTTCTCAGCCTCGCATATCGATCCTGAGATGAGTACTGACCGCTCATCAGCACTTTATCTTCAAACGTCGCCCGGAATGCTCCCTCTGGCTTTGGTAGTGCTTTTTTCACTTGACCCCGAATACCCGAAACAGTTCGAATGTTGGCTCCTTCGAATTTTGCGACCTCAAGGGCACTCGTAAACATGTCTTTTATGAAAGCTGTATTTTTGAATATCTTGAACGGTACTCCAGTGAGCTTCAACTTTTTTACTATCTTCGTCGACCGATCAATGTCGAGAACAACGCCCGTGGCCGCCACTCTGAACTCAGCATTATTCTCGTTCAGCGAATTGAAGGCGCAAAAACCACTGTTTGGTAGAGAAACAGGACCATGAAATGTCGCATAACAGTGCATGTGTTCTGGAGTGTACTTGAGCATGCGCATACGGATGGAGTGATCATCGAGGGAGTATATTGGAATCGTCTGGAATCGTCGCCACCCGAGCGAAAAAATGAGGGGATCATTGGTCTTGAGGGTTTTCGTGAACCAACGATGCCGCTTTATCCGAACTTGAAGGTACCCAAAGCGCTCCTCAGCTGGTAGCAAGCCTCCAACAATGATAGGATAATGAGAATCGAAGTTCTCAATCATCTCGCATGGAATAGAGGAGAGTTCGATGCGAACATAGGTTCCCGGTCGGTAACCTTCCACTGACGTACGGGCTTCGCCATCGATGCCTTCAAATTCCGACTGGTTGAGTTGGAGTTGGAGATTCAGCTCGTCTTTCTTTGCGTCGTAGAAGTCCATTTTATCTGCCTCCGGGTCGTCGTATTCCTCATCGAATTTGCGCTTGAGAGCTTCTTTTTTAGAAGTGAGTGCTGTGGCACTGGCGGCTTCCGAGTTACCAGTGTCTCCGCCCTCCAAGTCATCCTTGCTCTGCTCCATTCGGCCAGCAGTAGTAGGTTCATCTCCAGTAATAAAAAGACAACGTATCGAGTCCAGGTTCTCTTCGTCCTCCCATTCCTGCAGGTTTTCTACCAGCACCGGTTCTTTAATCATGTCAAGATCATCGTTATTTGACTCAGCTATTGCTTTGGGATAGAAAAAATCATCAGGCCCCTCCAGAAGTCTTGTGGCGTTCTGGGTCGCGTGCCGCACATTGCCATCACCCGGAGCCATTAACGTGTCGCCCTCATCAAGGTCATCCTTGCCTGAGTCGAAATGAGGGGTACCTCCGTCACTCGAGCCCACCTCATCTATTTCGTCGTCGTCTTCCGAGTTTTCGTACGACCAATGAATATTCTCATCCTCTTCGTCTGCGACACTGGCCTCCTGCCAATGTGGGCTTGTGCCAACCCTAAGATGCTTGGACGAAGAATCGAGTAGTCTAATCCGACTTTGCAATATGGCATCTCCGAGATTAGCATCAACGTCTTGGAGGTCAATGACCATCTGTTCTCCCTCGCCTTGAGGCATCGTTGTCGAAGCTGAAGTAGCTATGTCAATTGCTGGCTAGAACTGTAATGAAAACCCTACCATCCGCGGGCCGACGTGTAAAGTTACCGGGGACATTGATCCAAACTGAGTCCTTGTCATACACGAGACCTCCGACGTCGCTCATTGGGGCATGCATAAGTAGCTTCTTTTTCTCGCTTAACTTTCTCCGTTTCTCCGAGTCCACGTCAGGGAGTGGACATGGATCTTCTAGCGCGGTGACAGACGTTAAGTCGAGGTCCCCAACGCCAGGGATGTGAACTTTGGTGCTTGGGCGAAGGTTGGTGCCCCGCAAGTAACCGTACAATGTGATTGTTCTGTCGCATTTGCCCTTCGATATACGAATCGTTTCGCGCGATGTGAGATCTTCAATTCGATCTGCCAGCATGTATGGATGGCTATTTCGGAATACGAGCGGACGGAACTTCATCACGCTAATGAAACGTGAAAGATTGAGGATTTCATTGTCGGGATATCGGCCATTGAGCACACCGGACAGATAAAATAGCTTGGCGCCCTGATAAATTTCGGTCCAGAATCGCTTTTTCAGAGCTTTCTTGGTGTCTCTCAGAGTGGACTGCTTCTTAATGAGGTCAAGATGAGACAGAACGCCTATGACCTTTGGGAATCCATGGGATTGTAGTACATTGAGGAACTCGAAAACCTCCTGCGCGTAACGTCATAAAGGGGAAAGAAACTTTAAGATTCCCGGGAGAGCAGACCATTTCGAGACCGAAAGACCCATCAATCATGAGGAGAACCAAGTCGGCAATCTTGCCTATGTCGATCATTGAGTTGAGGTCGTTATTACACTCAATGAAGGTCAATCGGCGCCTCTTCCCTCCAACGACAGTAACAGGGCCTTTAGCCTCTTGCAGGGTTTGTTTAGAATACCGACGGACAAGGCTCTTGAGAAGAGTCGTCTTTCCAACTCCTGGAGGGCCCACAATCGCAGTAATGATGGGCGGTGGTGTGTCACTAGGGGTCCTGTCGACCAGAGGAACATGTAAGCGAGTCTGATCGCGCTCTGCATTTCTGCGGCCTTGTCTGTCGGCTCGTTTTCCCGACTTGGGTGCGAAGGCCTGGGCAACAGTGAGGTCGTGAGTTCCAAGTAATCGGTAAAAGAACGCACTTTTTCGTTGAACCCGGACTGTTGTTCGCTTCTGGATTTTTTCTCTGCCTTGGCCCCAGACCGCGCGGGCCTGTGTGACTTATGGGTTTGCTGCTCCATAAAAGTTGTGCAAGGTCCCAGTCATGAGGACTGAATAGGAAAAGTGGCCTGTGGTCGATAAGGTCACGTGACAGACGCGTTCGTTCGCGTCGATTTTGTTTACCTCTGAGAACCCAGACGACCCCGTTTGCTCGCTGCTCCTCTCTTGTCTTGATTTTGCACCTTTCTCTTGTTATTTGTTTCGGAGACACCTCAGATGGCTAGACGGTCATCCACCCGCCGCGAGTTCAGCATTCCTGGAGATGAACTCGAGCAACACCGCATCCAACTCGAACACAACTTGCAAAACACCGATCTATCTCTTCATCTATCGTCAGTTCCAGATGATGACGTGGGCGACAACGAGTCCCTGGAGTATCCTCGACATAATTCTGCTCCAGAGCACTTTCCTGCATTCGCCTCATTTGATCGTCACTCGCATGAAAATATGGATCTCGACACCAGCCAAATTCGCGCATGGTCTGTTCATGATGATGAAGGCATCATTCCACATGACATCCGGACTATGTCGACTGCTGCTCATCACGCGAGTGCCGTTACAATCACGGCAGGACTCGCTCGTGGTGGAAGGAGAGAGCCTAGTGTTAGCGGCGCGGAATATGATCCTGAACGTCCCCTCCAGGAGATTATAGCCGGTACGGAATGCTGATTTAGTTGTCATCAAAATACTAATATTTTTCCGGGGTCATTGTGCGCTTTAGCTTGTCACGCAAGTTCTGATGTCGATGAGGCCGACAGGTCGCAGGATATCTCTCGCCCAAAGTTATCCGAGACATTACAACGTACTGGTTTTTCACCTAGGCGCCCCCGCAGTGGCCAGTCTCGAGGTCCACAACAATCTTCAGACCCAACACAGCGGCACACGGATACAAATGTTTACCGGCGGAGTGCGATTCCCCGAGCCCGAAAAGCCACGGTCTCTTTTGACACCACTGCGACTCCTTTTACTAGAATGGCCCGGGGATTGACTCGTGACGTCCGCCAAGCTCAGGAGCAATGGCAAGAAGGCAATGCTCCTAATCCTACAGCCAGACACCGTTCTATGGTCAAAGATGGAACGAATCAAAGTGTGGCGGACGTGGTGATTGATCCCAGTCATGAAGGCCGTGGACCGAAAAAGTCGAGTCGCAGCCGCGTACATCTCCCAGACATCACCGGTCTGACCAACGCTGTTATTTCCCCCACGAAAGCGAATTTGGAACGATACACTATCCGCAGTACAAGTTCTAAAGAGGTTGAAGGTAACTTGGCCGTTTTGCTATATCGCGAAGGAACGCTCATTACATGATTGAAAGCTCGTCTCGTGGCATCGCTCAATGCGCTTCACACGAGGCTGAACCACCTAGAAACAGAGAATAGTATCGCGCGGCGTCGTGTTAGGGAGCTGGAGTATGAGCTTGAAGAGTGTAAACGTGATGTCGTGAGAGAACGCACGCGAATTATGGAAGATGCGGTGGACATGAGTGCCGCCCGAGTGGGTGTGCCGTCTACCTCCCGTGTCAAGGGCAAGGAAAGAAGACAAAGAGATGTTGACCCCCATGCATCCAAATATTTTGAGGTGGTGCAAGAGAAGAAAGGTGATCGCAAATTGAACTTCGAAATACCTCTCTCGCTGATCGATCGCAGCACTAGAAGCCCTTATCACGACACTGAGGTCTCACCTCAGCCGCGTAACGTCTGATCTATCCTCTCAACATCAATTGCTCGAGGAGCTTCGAAGCCTCAGAGAATCGGACGTACTTTCGTTGACAGAGAAAGCCCAAGAAATCAATCAGCTGAGAACAGAAGTGGAAAGACTTGCTGGCGAAATCGAGGTCCTTCGTGGGGTCGTCGAAAGGGGACTCGATGAACGGCGCCAAGGACGCGATGCAGCTGTGGACGAGCAAAGTCAGAATATAGCGGACCCCCTCCTCCGTCACACTCCAGCCCAATTGCCGGAACTATCGGCTCGAAGGTTTGTCGATGATGAAGAGATAGACCGCATATCGGTAGATCTCGATGAGCGTCGCTCCGAGCGGGCATCCAATTCGTCTTCCCAAGGGGTTATAGATCCGTTTCCCAAGATCAGCTCGGAGCTCGAGCGCTTATTTTTCTCCGCGCCTCGCCACAATGCGACCTCATGTCGACTGTGTAAAGGACGCCACTCCCATACGAATGGCGTTCGTCGAGACGGTCGTGAAGCTACTAATAATCATGAGGACAAGGACGAGGGATTCGAGGAGGGCATCCAACTGTGCCCTCAGCTTGATCGCTCGTGCAACAATGATATTCCGCCTCAGACCGTGCTTGCTCGGGTTGTTGGTGAACTCGAGGATGAGTTCGCTCACTATAGAGAGTAGGTGCCCGTCTGTTCCTTGTCGTGCTGTCTCTTATTTTCATTCCGATACAAGGGTTTACAACAGTCTCACTGAGGAATACAAGTCGTTGGATTGTGCTACCCAGGCTGCAAAGCGCCATACCGTAGGCGATCACTTGCGAGACATCATAGAAGTTTTGGAACGCAAGGCGAGTCTCCACCCACTTGATGCTGCTCTTGTTACTTAATGTTTTCCAGGGTAATCAAATAGCTTCATTATATAATCTACTAGCTTTCAAGGATAGGCCACTTGAGTGATAGTGTTCAGTAGACTGGTCAATTGTGATCTACAGTCAGAGTGGCACCTCTGTTGAGGCTGTAATTCAGTCAAGATATTCCATGATTACTTAGAGCCTGTATAGTACATAGTTTGTAAGCAGAGTTTGTTTGCTTGCAGAGATCATGAGAACTTGACATCCCATCTGTGTTTGGGCAGAGACTTGATCAGCACTCTCTAGCAATGGCATGAAAACACATTTGCCCTCCTTGGAACCTGTCTTATTGTATCACCAGAGGATTTATTACTGGGTAACCTCTCTCATTCATCATCTAAATACTGTTATCAGCACTATGTATCATAGTGGTGCAAGGCACCAAATCCCTGACTCCTCAAGAATCACACACATTGAGCTGACAAAAGGCATAATATCATGATAATGGAGCAGCAATATATACAGACAAGAAAACATATAAGCCATCTTTGTGGGTTAACAGTCAAGGTCACTTGTCAATACCTGCATGTTGTCTTGTTGTATGCTCCCTGTCACATACCCAGCCAATACACATGAAATTGTCCCTGCAGTACAGGATCCAGCCATGTCCATCCTGGAGGTGGCTTGTCATGCTGTGTTGGTCTCCCCTAGTGTGCACTGTTGCATGCCCATCCCACAGCTTTGTTGAGTACATACATTCCCACTTATAGTAGGTTCCTAGCTACAGGGTGTATAGAAGAAAGGATACAGTGGTGGGCTTACCTTTGGTGGCTGTGTGGGTGCTGGTCATACTGATTGTGGTTTGAGTATAAGAGTCTATTAGAACTCAGCTGTAGAGTTTGAATCTATATACTGAGGATTATATAAGAACTACATATACAGCTCTTACTAATGGTACTACTAGTAACTAAGTAAGCCCTAAGGCAAGTCTGTTATTATATCCAGTATACAAGTCCATATACAGTAAAGAATACCCAATAGGGGTAGAACATAGACACATGTCCTGTTCAACACTCCCCCTTGCCTAATCACCTGATAAAAGGCATGCAGGCATTTGAGTACATGTGGCAAGTGGATTATGCCAGGTATCTAGTCATAAAAGACCAGGCTGAGTTCAGATCAGAATTGCTCAAATTAGATGTGTTCCAGATTTTCCATAAGCATGTCAGTGGGATTATTGATGCCATTGATGAAGAATACAGCAAGTAACAAAACTGTTGCAATGCCTAACCTTGACACAGTGCATGAAGTGCACTGCAAGCACCTGTGAGAATTATGTTTGGGTTTGGCTAGAGCAAATAAAGCACACACTCTTGGCTACAGAATGGTCTCTAGGCCATGTGATATGGATCAGTTGTCATAGAGATATCCTTGTTTTAATTCACTCATGTCATTGCAACAGTTTTGTTGCTGATATTAAGGATATCAACATTAGTATGAGGTATATCCTCCTTTGGCCTTGATGACCTCCTGAACCCTCCTAGGCATACTCTCAATCAACTTCTGACACTCCTCTATCCCAATTTTATACCACTCTTTTTGAATTCTCTCTCATAATTCCAATACTCCTTTGGGTGGCTCAGGGTATTCTGCCAGTCTTCTTCTAAGAAGAAACCATAGATGCTCTATGGGATTAAGGTCTCGAGATTGAGCAGGCCATACTATAACATCAAATCCATGCTCTTTCAACCACTCCTTTGCACTCCTGCTTGTATGCTTAGGGTCATTATCCTGCTGAAAGATAATGTCCTCTGGAGTAAGCCCATAATCCACTAGGGTTTGTTGGAGCTCATCCTCCAAAATCTGCACATAAAGGTTAGCATCCATCTTACCATAAATCTTGCAAGCTATTTCAACTCCTTCCCAAGCCATACAACCCCACAACATCACTGATCCTCCTCCAAACTTGACTGTACTCTCCACAATCCTGTCACTTAGGCCTTCTCTTGTCTTCTTCCAAGCCCATTTCCTACCATTTGAGCCAATGTGGTTAAATTTGGTCTCATCTGACTATACAACATGCTTCCAATCATCCACTGTCCAATCCTGATGGCTCAAAGCAAAATCTAATCTTTCTCTCCTATAATGCTTGGAGAGAAGTGGCCATTTCTGCTTCACCACAGCCTTCATACCAGCTTTCTTCAAGTGATGACAGATAGTTTGTGAGGAGATGGACTGGTTCTTGATATCCTGAAGGGTTTTGGTCACTTGGACAGCATTTTCAGTCTTTCCAGCACCAATGAGTTGAATGGCATGACACTGTTATGGTTTCCTATGGGATGACAAACATGGCTTGCATATTCACATACACTGCAGCCTATGTCAATGATTTGTACACATTCATTGCCCTGCCAGATATGGAAACCCCTCTAGATATGGCATCTCTTTCATTGTACCTTGATCTCATGGCAATCCTCTGATTGGCATTGCCCATTTGTACTATACATGGTTAGTTCTTATATCTGGATGTTTATCCCTCCCATAGTACATCTCTCATTGCACCAATGTCTCCCCACATCCCATATTGGGTAACTCCAACTACTATAGACAGTACTTACTGATTCCAGTTGGTACAGCTCTGTCTGAGTATTTATATGAGTCCATGTAACAACATAACCCCAGCTAGTTCTATGCAATCTATGTGTAGTTTCTAAGCCATCCATGAGTCCATCCTGCAGGAAGGATAGTGAGACTGGATTTCTATTAGTCTCACACTACTATCAAAGTGTGCTCAACAGCTAGGACTATGCATATGCATAACAAAAGAACTAGCTCGTCCTTAGGCCCCTGCTTCCTAGCAGTAGGGTCCCACCCACCGACACCACGTCATACTGCACACTCAGAGGATCAGACAAAGAACACAAGGAAGTGTTCTATACAGAAGATGAAGGAACTCTGTCTCAGCTGAACCAGCCATTACCCTATGAAAACCCATACCAGAGTGCCT
>JBBPMG010000335.1:0-26673 GCA_038090195.1 Boletellus deceptivus
CGCTTCGCAAAGTCATGAACTTTGCACTGAACTGCGGCTGAAAGCGTTCAACAAGGCGACGAGATAAGCTATAATGCAATCTTTTCTCAAAAGGAGCGCACCATGCCCATGGATGAGAGCGCCGAACGATGTTTCGATCGTCCATGCGCCGCCTTACATGCTCAAAGGATCGTGAGGACGTCAGAACTGCAGGTTTTATGGAAGTGTGGAATGTGAGGTCAGATCTCTACCATGATGGAATCTGGTGGCATAAGGAAGTAAGGCTTCTTGAAACTCAGCCCCGCAAGCCCTGTCATGAGGCCACGGCAGAACTGGTAGAGCGTATGGACGAAATAGAGGACTGGAATACCATCGCCTGTCGTTGGGGAATCAGACAGCACAGGTACAGGAAGGAGAACAGAAACAAACCGAGAGAAAGTTGCCAAAAGGCACTAACACCCGTTTCGCAATTGAGAACGTTAGCTTAATACGAACCAAGGGGCTTCCGTCGTTAAGGGTGCTGTTGCCCTTTGGCAGGATGTATTATATTATGAAAGCGGAAAGATCAGCCTGGATAGCCCAATCGCCATTGACGAGCAAACCAGGACTCGAATCGAGCCTGTACTCGATGATAAAAAGAATGACAGCATTGGCGGGTTCGATCTAGAGAAATAAAGACAACAGTGCTGCTAAATTCTGAAGGTATGGCCTACGACCCAATGGTCATCAATATGTCGAAACTTCCCTGCAGCATGTGGGTATATTTGCAGCACTCTGTAGAGCGCCTCGTGGAACCAGAGCTGCTCATGTTCAGAGACTCAGGAGCTGCGTTCCAATATGAGGAAGAGTACCCAGTGCAGGGACTGATCTTACGGAGGACAATTTGATCGTGATGCTCCTGGTGCTGCTATCGGCATCTGGAACGGCCCTTTTCTTGATGCTCCCCGAGCTCACGTGGTAGATTGGGCGTGGGGCGTGGGAATTTTTGAGGTGCGGCGTGGTCAGAAGTGAACTGACCACCGTGGTCGTTGTACCAAGACTCGCTTCTTCCGCCCACCGCTGTAATTAACAACACCAAGTTCAGTCTACGTTTCCGTCGGTATACAACATGTGACATGTGACATCCCAGCCACTGTGGCTTGTTACTTACAATTTTCTTGCAGCCAGTTTGTCACGTCTGCTAATCGCCAAACGGAGCATGCCTGTCGGCCGAAGGCTTCGCTCGAAGCGCAGACCAAGCATGGTTGTCTAGCTTTCCATAATCTTGGATCCGATGCCAGTTTCTGTTTCCATTTTGCGCTTTCGACATTTTTGTGATTTGTCGCCAGCATCGTGCATATTCCTGGCATATTTTGGAACTCCACATATCATTCCGAGTTCCTGTGTAGTGGGGTGCCTCAACTTTGGAAAATCGAACAGACCACTCCAAGCAGAAACGCTGATCCCTGGCCAGCATGCGCATAGCCATCACTGTGCTGCGACTCATGAATGAGCCACCCTGATGTATGCCCATGCACTGAACACTTCACGCACACCTTCGGTAACCTCGACCCATCTGCAGACAACAGCTGATGCAAACAATAGATCTGCAACTGTATCGCCTGCAAGACTACTACTCAAGACCGCTTGACGGTGGCAAAACATGGCGAGTCCCACTTGATGCAACCTCAGCAGCCTGCCCAAGGGCATGACCCTTTTCCATCCAGTATCAAACATGGACGTGTTACAATCGCCACGTCCGGAACCATAACTATCCTGCAAAGATGGGAGCGCGAGACGAGCGCATGAGCGTTGCGGACAGAGAGGTCGACTCGTTTCGGCTGATGGATATCAACGAGGTGATGCAGCGTGGGTTGATTTCTGTATACGACGAGGGGTCATCCTCCCCAAGTCAGAATCTGGATATCTTGACGTGCTCCCAGGAAGCCTGTTGCGTTGCCTTTGCCTTAGATACCGCCTACAACAAAAGCCCTCGTGACCTAACCAATCTATTTTATTTAACGTGGTCGCAAGACAGAGCACCGTGCGTCAACTCGACAGCGGCGTCAGCATGCGGACAGCACAGCCTTTTCTTGAAACCCTCATTTATTGTTCCGTGCGCTGCGCCCTTTGCCGGACAGTCACATCCGTGTGACATACATAAATCTGCTTCTGAATGATTGGTTCTGAGGTCTTATCGTCATAGTAGAAGACCCCTCGGGCGGTAGCAAATACATATAATGGGTGAGGAAGTGTGGTGGGCATAAGTATAGCTGGGTGTGCTTGAAAATGTGAGCATACTGGCCAGTCGGCGGTAAGTTTGGCGACTGTACAATGATGACTCTGTGTGTCCCGGCAGCGCGGTAGCTGTACAAGGGAAGGACCTATGTCAGGCTACACCTAGCGCTCTAAGCAGCTGTACAGCACTGTATAGCCACTTTGGGTCTTCGATCAGTAGTACTACATGTCACGCCATCCATCGCACTCGCACCGCGTTGCTCAGCTACCGCCACGCAGGGGAGATTGGCGCATCTAAAATGAACGGCGGAGTAATGGGGGGGCGAGCTCACGCTATGGTATTTGCGCAATCAGGTCTGCAGAGGGCGGGAGCCCCTGTTTAGCTGTCCTACATAGTGCCGCTCTGATGAAGGATGGATGTAAAGATGAAAACAAATCCGTTTCATGTTGGCAGTCGATGTCTCCTTCAAGTCGGTGGCCGACTGCAGATTACCAGGTCCCGCAGCAGTGCAGTGGTCACTCACACAAGTTTCGAGAACCTGTTCGAGCGCTCACCCCAAGACGGCTTGGCGCTGTGCTCCAAAGGCATCCACTCGACAATCGGTTAGTACTTCTGACAATATCAGGAAATGCACTATGCGTATAAAATGCCATTGCCTCCGTCCCCAGGTTCTTGCTACGCATAAGCAACCCATACTCTCCTCTGCAGACGATGATCTCTAAACGTGTATTTTTTGCCAGCATTCTACTTGCTTCAGGGGCACAGGTTTGTTCTGGCTTCGTGGCTCATTTTAAAACAAGATGGGCTGGTGCCCTGTGGACTGCCCACAAACTCGTTCGTACCATCTGTATCCGCGTTCCTCGGAACTTCCTCCACGATCTCTTTTTTTTTTCCTTTTCATAGGATCATATCACCGCTGTCACTGGTTCCTTCACGGTCCCCAACATTAGATATTCTGGACTTCGTGATGCTGTTGCTTCTGTATCTTTGAGTATCGACGGTGTCCCTAGCAGTGTCGGCCCTATCGGGTGCTCCGCCACGTTCCAGGCTGGTGTGGAAATTGCATTTGATTCAAATAATAAATCTGTGGCTACCGGTGAGATCTAGAGGTTGGATCTCCAGCGCAAACTGATTTTCACCACGTGTTTATCGAAAGCTTGGTACTTGAGCGACAATGGTCCTGCCGTCGTTTTTAGCGATTTCCCCGTCCTTCCTGGTGATACGATCCAGGCTACTATCACCATTTCCAATGCTACTTCTGGCGTAGCAATCTTGAAAAACATCCACAGCAACGACACCGTTAAGGCACATCTAAAGTCCACTGGTATTTGTATGATCAACGCGGCATTGATCGTCCAGGGCATTTCACTAAAAAATGAAAACAAAACTGAGCCGCTTGCTGACTTTGGAAGAGTGGAATTCAACGATGCCTATGTGAACACTCGAGCTCATGGCACCCTTTACCCCCCCTCTGCCGACATCATTACCATTGAGCCTCCCCATGATGTGACCGCGTTCATCGCCAAAAAAAATGACAGCGTGGTCATCACGTACACACAAGGGAAGAGGGAGGAGGAGGAGGACATGTGATCGCATCTCTTGTAGGGAATGACCAGCGAGACTTGCTCATGTACACCACTACATTAGGATCTGCTCTTCACATCCTAGTTCCAGAGTGTGCTGATGTATGGAACTATGTATTGTGCCGAGTTTTGGAAATGCGGGTGCGAAAGTAAGTGGATACGACCATTCACCTCGCAATACGGGGGGACCTGTGAGTGCAGATAGACAGAAGGAGGATGCAAGCATGAGCGGCTAGCCTGTGGAACCACAGGCCTTCAGACCTCAGGGATGATAAGACGATCAAGAGACTGACTGAGCGCAGCAGCTGAGGACAAGGGAAAGTGCCAGCTTCAGACATGATCGAGTCACGTGATTAAGCACTCGGATTTTTCAAGTCCACACGCCTATGGGAGACCGCCCCTCACACGACGAGCGACAGTGGGACGGATTGATCCCCGTCCCAACGGTGTTTATATAATCCTCCGCACGGCCTCGGCCATTTGAACGAGCACGTTTTCCAGAAAGGTGCCGGCAGGCAGGGGGGCACCGCGCGTTTTATGCGCTGCTTGATACGCAGGTTTGCACCCTCTCCAGGGCAAAGCACAAGGTGTGTTGGTTCGTTTTTAAAAGAACTGGACAAACCTGTACCAGAAAACGTGAGCAATGTCGTCGCGATGAGAACGACCAAGAAAAAAAAGCAACTATAGCAGAACTTGCCCGTCGCGAAGTCGAAAACCGCAAACGGTCCATTTGGTCCGCATTGCGCCCGTCAAGTCATATCGCGCCCACTACCCCCGATCCCATCTCCTTCGTTTTCTCCTTTGTTACCTTGTTGCTCTTTCCTGTTTACTGCCCGTCGCAGGACATACCCTGATATGAGCGTGTTCAACCCCCGTATTCTTGATGCGAGCATTCGCGACATCACCGCCAATTTGAATGATGCGCAAAAAGCCGATGTACTCTTGCACGCACTGCAATACTTGCCCGCCCAGGGGTACGTGAGCCCAGGAAGGGACCGATGTCGCAGACACTTGTTTCTTACGCTCACACGTTGACACAAGCTGTCGTACGATCATGGAGAACGCGGTCCAGTCGCTCTTACAGGTGCCCAACCAGTCTCCCGCCAATGTCACACGTGCGCTCTTGCTGCGCGCCAAGGGGCGACTCGCCGCTGGCTACCGCACGTCCGCGCAACAAGGTATGTCACTTGCGCGAGGGTGCTCCACGCAGTCCCTCCGCTTCACAAATATATCTGAAGCGCGCGCATTCTGGTAGATCTCCATGCCGTGCTCACAGTCGACCCCGAAAACCAGGATGTCAAGGCGGTCATTCAGTCCCAGCATCTCCGACCCGAGATGGTGCGCACAACTTTTATCGCCGGCGGTTTAGAAGACGAGGGGTCATACATTTACAATTGACATTGCTGCCACCCAGCTGCTCAGAGAGCCCGACTGCCCACCGCGCTTCTCGGCAGAGGTGTGGCGGAAGATTGCCCTCTTCTTGCCGAGGCGCGACCTCAGGTCGCTCCTGCTCGTCCCAAACGCGCTTTCGCGCATCGCGAGCCAGCTGCTCTTTCGTGAGATTGACCTCCATCTCACCACCGTCATGGTGCCTGGACAGCCAGAGGGCCACACATGGTCCTCACAGGCCGCATGCGCTGATCAAGACAACGCCGCGTGGCATTACCAACGCAGCGCGGACATCTTGACAAGGATATTGATCGATCCGCATTTCGCGGGCCAGGTCAGGAGCTTGAGCGTGTATGCTTTCCCATACGACGCCTCGCAGCCGCTGGCGTTTCAGATCGGTATGCGTACCCCCTCTTGTGCTATGTGGTGGGCATGATCGAGCGGTGATGCCAGGCATGCTCATGAATGCGCTTCCGAAGCTGGGAAACCTCCGCGAGGTACATTGCTCTGGTGACAGCACGCTGATCACACGCATGTTGCAGACGGCACACTCGTCGAATGCACGTCTGCAGCGGCTATCACTCGTGTACGATTCATGCTCAATTTTACGGGTGTTTGACCGAAACGCGTTTCAGAGTTGCGGACTATGCAGTCGACATTGAGGTGCCCGTTTTCAAACACTTGACGCACTTTGCGATCGACTCGGGAGGTGGGACTGACAGCAGTGCTTCCGTGTATGCGTTCCTAGCTCAGAGCCGCGATACGCTTCGTTCGCTGTCTATCAGCAACCCGCGATGGCGTTTTCCGGCAGACGCGATCTCGGTACACGACCTCACGCAGATCGAGTTCAACGGCTATTTCTGTGCAGACACACAGGCGTTTTCGGAGATCCTTGCGCATGGACAACAGCTCGAGTCGCTGATTCTTTCCGGCTTACTCGAGTGCGCCCCGTCAGCCGTGTTCCGAAAACACCGCACTGCGCTGCCGTTTCTCCGCCACTTTTCGCTGACGATCACGATGGTCCACCGACAGATTTCTGATCGGGAGTTCTGCCCGGCCATTTCCGATTTTCTTCGTGAGCGAACGGAGCTGAGGACGTATCGTTTGCTCGTCCCGGTGACGGACGGCCGTCGGATCGGATTTGACGCGTCGGCGTGGGGGGTACTTCCGGCGCTGAGCGGGTTGCGTAGTCTGGCGATCACATATCCGAGGGATCTGTCGCCTGCGCTGGCAGGATGGCTGGTTCCGCAGACGGTGCGGGCGCTGACGCTCGACTTGGCGGGAATGGGGACGGAGGATGCGATGGTGTTCCTGAGTGTGCGTCGTTCTGTCTCTGTGTGTCTGTGTGATGGACTGAGTCGTTGCGGTGCAGCAACTGCGCATGGGGATGCCACCCCTGTTGCGGTATGTGGGGATCACGAACGGGGCGATTCGATCTGCGCTGAGTGTTGTGGAGCACGGGTTCCCGAGCGTGCGGGCGGTGCGGATCGAGGGGAGCGTGTTCACGGTGCGACGGACGGGGCCCGAGGGCGCGGTGGAGGTGGAGCCGTGGCCGCGTCGGCGGGTGCGGTTCCACGCGGCAGAGTACCTCGAGTCGCTCGAGTGTCCGGACGCGGTGTGGTCCGGCGGCCCGGCGTGAGGCATTGTACATCACGTGACTACCTCGAAGGGGGGCGAGGCACTGGCAGCAATCGAAAATCGATCAGCGCTTGCGTTTCTCGTTCATTGATGGACGCCAACTCAAACTATGGCTCCGTCCCGACGGCGTATCCGTACGAACGCAACCGCGCCCTCAGCGACAGAAACAGGCTGTGCGTCCTCGTCCCCGCCTGCCCTTCCCGTCTCCTCATGCCCCCCCCGCAGCGAGTACGAGCTCACCGTCAGACAGGAGCCAAAGCAGGCCCGCATGTGTGGTGTAGGCGGTGCGCCCCCGTCCTCGCCCCCGTCCCCGCCCGCTCACCCTCCTCCCAGCCGACCGTCGTCCCATCGACCCGCCACCCATCATCCAGCTCCGCGTCATCGACCCCAACACCCGCCAGCCCCCCTCGCCCGCCAGCACAGACGTCGACAGCACCGATCCAAACTATGCCAACAGCTTCCTCCAGAACCCATACTACTTCATGTTCGCCAGCCTCGCCAAACCGGATGACGACACCGAGCTACATTGGCTCAAGGTCCGTCTTCCCTCGTTCTTGTCCTCTTCACCCTCTTCTTCGTTTGCTCACTCTACCACACAGGACGGCAAAACTCGATGCACCACCGGCTCCGTCGTTTCTTCCCTTTATCACCTCAAAGATACCGAGAATCGCAACGAGGACGCTGGCTTTTTCGTTTTCCCTGACCTCAGCGTGCGCACCGAGGGCAGCTACCGTCTCAAGCTCAGTCTCTTCGAGGTCGTCGGGTGCGTCTTGCTCTCATCAGTGAGCATGCTCCCATGTCTCATCCACCCCGTTCCACAGCAACACCGTTCGTCACTGCAAGTCCACTTATTCGGCCGCGTTCTATGTCTACACTGCGAAAAAGTTCCCAGGCATGGAAGGTGCGCCGGGCTTTTTCGCAGTAACCATGTCTTATCTCACTCGCCCGTTTCCGCCCACCTACTCCACATTCTCGCTTCGTGTGCGGCCGTTTTCATCGGCTTTCGGATCATTGCCCTATTTTCGTCTCCGACCTCGCCTGATTCCACACGACCCCTCCCACCAGAATCAACCCCACTCTCGTGCTCCCTCGCGGACCAAGGCATCAGAATCCGTATCAGGAAAGATATTCGCGTTCGAAAACGCCCCATTACCGCGCTCGCTCCACAGCCTGATGGTGCTCCACCCAACCCTGTTGACTCACGCAAGCCGGAACAAGACCAGGCAGAGGATGACACGCTCGCGCAGCAAGCACATACATCCTCCCTCTCGTCTCACCCTACGTCTAGCAGTGCCACTCCCGGCTCCGGTTCGGCCGTCGTCAAGCGTGCACGCCACGGGACATTGATCGGTCCGCTCCACCTCGTGCCAACGGCGGCAGCAGGGCCGCATACTTCCGCCGGCGACAGTGATGGCATGTCCGCGCACCCGCCCGTGCTAACAAGCAGCAACTCGGCGCCATCGGCGATCGCGTTGGCAGGGCTACCCGCATGGCCGACATCCTCGACGCTGGATCCCATGTTGGGCGTGGCGAGTGCGACGCCGGGCGGGATCGAGCTCTCCGCGACGAATGCACTACCTCATGCTCACGCTCATACCCACGCGCACCCGACGATGGGCGGCGGTGTCGGCGTCAGCGTTGGCGGCCAGCTGGTGTCGCCCGGTAGCGAACCATCTAGTTCGGGCTCTGCGCCTGCTTCTGTCGGTGCCACGGGAGCGGCCGTGCGGAGGCCCAGCACCCAAGTGTCACCGTCCTCGGCGTCGAGCGTGGGCGGGGTGTTTGAGCGACTGAACTACGATTACGAACCGGCCAATCTCCGAGGTACCCCGTCGTACGACCTCCAGCGTCCTCTGGGCAGTGGCAACGGCACAGCGTATGAAGGCGCCGGTGGCAGCGGCGGCGGGAGAGGGTATGAGACCAGTGGCGCGAGGGGTGGGTACGAGAGTGGCGCAGTGAGTGGACGAACGGGGTTCGAGCACGCGCATCAACATCATCCGCGTGGCTCGTACGACCCTCGGTACGAGTCTTCTCAGGCACAGTCTCGGTTGCCATACGGTGCACATCCGCACGCACAGACCCATACGGAGGTGCATGGTCACCCGCCATCACGTCCGTCGTTCAACGTGGCATACGAAGGCGCGCAAGTGTACCAGGACGAACAACAGCACCACCACCAGGGTGGATATGCTCAGCCGCAGCAACAGACCTCGGCGAGCTATGCGCATGCATCGCCGACGGGCGCGCACCCTCACCCTTCGACATCTCATCACCCACAAGGACAATATCCGTCTCCGACGCGTTCTCAATATGGATCCGCATATCCCGGGTCGTACGCACGCTACGATGTCGGTGCAAGCACGAACGTGAATGGACCGGGCGCTGGCAGTAGCAGTGGATATTATGATGCCCCTCTGCCGTCCTCCTCGCCGCACCCGCATGCGTACTATGCGAGCGGGACACCGGGGCAAGCTCAGGCTCAAGCCCAACCCTCGCAGGTCGTACCATCTCCACCGTCCTCGTTGACGCACGCAACCGCGCCGTACACATCCCCGGGGGGTAGTGCAGGGTCACCGTACGAGTATGGCGGGCAGGGACAGGGACCGTCTTCGTCGCCGGGAGAGTACTATACCCAGGCCCATGGACATGGACACGGGCAGTCGGGTCGGGTGATGTCACCGGGGCCACGCTATCCAGGCTCGGCAGGCCCGTCGTATGCGAGCAGTGCACCATCCGCGTCCATATCGGTGCCCGGCTGGGCGTCTAGCCATGGGCATGGACACGGGCACGGGCAGCAGGAAATGATTCACCTCGCGCCATTGAGACATGGGTCTGGTGGGAGTGTCGGTCCATCGTCATCACCTCCGTCGCCCGCACCGGCTGCCTCTGTATCTGCATCTTCGTCTGTTGGGGGTGGCAACGGCGGATACCCCTTGATGTCACTCTCGCGGGCACCGTTCGAACAACAGGACGCGACCGCTGCTGGACGTGCTGTCGGTGTGCCGGGGAAGAAGAGCGTGTTGAGCATTGGGAGCATCATTTCGGACGGGGCGTAACAACGAAATGATACATGCTACTCTCTGATGGGATGGTGGGCTCAAAAAAAAAAAAAAGTAGAAGGGGTTTGAGATTTATTTATGGTATTCTCTTTTCCTCGTCGTGCTTGCTGCAGTATATGTTATCTCTCGTCGCACTGTTGTTCTTCCATTGTCTGACTTTTCTGCTATCTGTTGTTTCTTTTCGTCCCTTCGCTCCCTTTTGCTGCCAACAGAGGTGGCTGTTTTCATATACGCAGTTTTACAAGTTCGACGCGGGGTATACCTGGGCTGATGACGGTTGTAGTGCGCCGAAAAGTTGACGCCGTGGTTGGCCCCAAAACAAGTCGTGCGTTGTGTTGTATACAATGTGCTAAATATACTGTACTGTGCGTGGTAGGCAACGTTTGCAGGTGGACCCTCTTTTCTTTTATTTTCTTTTCCCTGTCGCCGCGGCCGTGTTCGAGACATGGTAGACCCTCGGCCAATGGTGCAAACGTGTCACTCCTTTTGGAACATTGTAAATTTGTATCCCGGTCTCCACACACTCGGACGTACGCACGCCGGTGTCGCGTGCGCGGTGCCCTGAAGAGGGGGGGAGGGGGAAGCAAGGATCGTCCACATCTCGGATGGGCCCGGGTTCGGCACTCCATTGAAAGACGACCGTGGGTTCCGTCGATGCGGCCCCCGTGCGCTGAGGAGCGGGAGGGGGGGGGGGGCGAGGCGGGACGCGTCCGGACACGGTACCCAGAAACAAGGCACGCACACGCCGATCCGGCGGGAGGCGGCGCGTTCAGAAACCGCCGAAACGAAACGGGGCCGCGCGGGTCGCGGGTAGGCCACGTGCCGTCGGATACCCGCCCTGGATCGCTTCTCGGACGGACGGACGGAGTCGTTCCCTGGCACGGGTTGTGCCGGGCCGGGATGCGGCACCGCTCGGAGCCCTATCCTTTTTCGGAGGTGTGGTCAGTGGGAAGGGGAGGGGGAAGAGCGACGGGACGAGAGGGGAGCGTGTCGAGCGCGGGCACCCTGAGGACGTTCGTGTCGAGAAGCACGCTAGAGACGTGTCGGTTGGCCGTCGGGGCGCGCGGAAACCCCACCCAAGGGATCGTAGCGCTAGGATCAGCGTCGGACGGCCTCGCCCGGAACCACGAACCTCGACCGTCCCCCCCGAGTTCACGTTGACTCCTTCGAGGGGGAAGATGGTCGCGTGACTGGAGATTTGAAATAAAACACGCCAGTCTCGACTGCAGCAGCATGGGTGGCACGGACGGAGCACACACGGGAATGGTGTTGAGGGTCGCGTCCCCCAGCCAAGCAAAGAATTCGCTCGCGATAGATTGGTGTGAACAAGGACGACGGACGAGCACGTTGTCCGCCTCGCCCAAGTGTGGCCACTAGTCGTCGCCAGTACGTGAAGGAGAGGTGATAGACCCGTGGGAATACGGTGACATAAGACTATATAGTTTTTACGCCACCACGCCGTATCTGGCGTGATGTGGGCGCAGGTGACACGTACGGGAACCATCCTATCATGAAGAGCGGCTTCTCGAAATATGCCCAAATGCGTCGTCGCGATCTCAGCGCTACGAAAACGTTCTGTTTCACCAGTCCAACTTAACGTTGTTTTTCAGAATCGTGCCCTTTTTTTAGACGAGGCCACGTTCGTGATGTGAACGTCCCGTTTCAATTTGTCTTTCCTCTTTTTTTTTTTATCTATCACTACGCGCGACGATCCCCCTTTCGCTGGCAAGGGGGAGGGGAAAAGACGGGGGCGTTCGATCTAGCCTTTGGGTTGCCCTGCTGCGACACTCCCACCGCCAGCTCTGTCGACACGTCCTCGCTGGCGAGCATCATGAAACGTTCGTCCGGCATCTTTTTATGTAACGCGACGGGGGTTTTTTCCTTGCGTTATCGCTCTCGTCCGCAGCGAGATCCTACGAGTCCCCACAACCCCGGCCCAGATCGGACGCTGTCCCAGCCATGTCCAGGTCCGGCCCAAACAGCCGCCCTCCCCCGCAGTCGCGCACACACGAGAGGCTGGGGGCGTCGACAGATCCGAGCGCGGTGTTCGGGGGGGACCGTCTCAACGGAGATCTGGCTGACTCTCGCCCGACCAATCGGGACCTTGCCATTACGAGGTGTAACAGCGCATCGGCGTCTCCGCCGTCACCGCATGAACGTAAATACCTCTCCATCCACCCCCCCCTATCTACGACTGTCAGCCTCTCTTTGATACACACAAAGTCTCGTCCGCCCATGAGCGTCCGACGCTTGATGCCATATCTGATCGCGACCGAGTTGGACGAGAACAAAATAAAACAGAGGATTAGGTTACCGTTCAGGGTGCTACCCTCTTATCTCCCCACACATCGGCACCACAAGTGGGGTGCCTCGTCAATGACGAGATCGTCCAATGTCTCGATGGCAGTTTGACCTCACATGGGTCATTTTGTACGTGTACGCACAGCAAGCTGTTATATCTTTAGGACCGTATCAGAATACAAGACCAACTCGACCCGACAATTCGTCCTCGTCCCGCGTTAACACGAATGGGGCAGAGTGGGGGGGGGGACGAATTACGGTGGGGGTCCACGTTTGCCGGCCTTTTCTTTGATTCGCATTCCTGTTCCCCCTTTTCTTGCCTCCTCACGCCAAGCTGACCACAATGCGTAATGGACGAGATAAACGTATGATGCCAGCCAGAGACACCCCGTCTCTGCGTTACACGAGGCGGCCACAGTGCGGGTGAGCACACACACACATTCCCCTATGTATTGAGCATGATTCCGGGGTACAGGAGCAGGATCCACGACCACCGAATACACGCACAAGCTAGACCTCAAACAAGTGTTCTTTACGCCCTTCACGTTCACTGGGTCGATCTGGGATCCGCGGCGCAGCAAGTGCATCGGGCGTTATGCCCCTGCTTGGCTGATCGCTGGTCGACGGAGAACAAAGGGTGACGAGTACGCCGTGAGAGGGACTCACGATGATGAAGGCTGCTGACGGTATCACCACTCCACAGGTGCCCACGCTTCTCGGGCATACGACCCAGACCACATCGCAAAGTGGTGCATGACACACTCCCCGAGGGAACGGGACGGTGCACAGAGTCTGGATCGAGAAAGATGGACCCCACAGCGCAAGCTGGTGAGAGCGTTGAGAGAGCATTCGGCGTTTTGCACTCAGATATGGTCTAATCGGATTTCATTTTCGCAGCCACCTCTTCTTTTGCAGGGTTCCCGTGTCCAGGAACGATACATAACCGTATAATTGATGCCCAGGGACCGGGTACTTCTCTTTCTAGAACGATCACATTGCCAGTCGTATCGCAAGCCCCTGGTTGGTCGTGTCGTTTCGGGTGCGGTGTTGAAAGTCCCTAGTAATTGAGGAATGCCAGTCTTGGCTGGAGGGTGACGTGCGAGACACGTGCAAGGATGGGTGGGCGGGCATACGCGGTAGCCTCGTTTCTGGCCTCGAGGCTACGTATCACTCTGCAGGTAGTCCGAGGTTTCCCCACCTGGTTCGCCACGCGGCGGCATGCATAACAGCGTGCCACTTTTCTGGGTCCCCGGGTGGCGTTGAGCGATCCGTCCTTGCCTTGGCTGGTAGTGATGCCCATCAAGCCACCGCCGGAGCTAGTGAGCGCGCCACCGCTGGTTCACTGACTCAGATAGAGACGTGTTGCGGTTCGTCTCTTCCGGCTCTCCCACGTGATTATATACATATGCAACGTCTGCCCAGTTTGATCGAGATATGCCGTCACAGCAAGGAATTCGTCTCCGAAGGCCGAAGGTGGACGCGAGCTCCAATTGGTCCAGGTATGAACGAGGCTTCCCAAAGGATGCATTACACAAGGCCAGTGCCAAATAGAGCACCACTATGTTCATTTTTTTTCCTTTGCAAGTAGTGGTTGAAAAGCCGTCTAGACGGGAGTGTGTGGACACGGGGCTGACTGGGGGGGGACGGAAAAGGAGGTAGCGTGAGGGGGCATGAGGCGACGGGGGCTTGCCACAGCGTGACATCTGGGAGACAGTTGCCACTGACAACGCTTCTGGGCTTTCGCTCGACTTCTGTTCTCTTGGAACGGGGCCAGCACGGTGGGCCGTCTGGAAGCAGCGGAGTTGCATTCGAGTCCGCAGCGGTATGGATCAGGGAGAAGGAGCGGTGCCTCGGATCACGCGCTGTTGCGAGGTGTGATGGCGCAGAGGACTGGAAGGTCGCTGGCGAATGCGCGAGCGGGGGACACGAGGGGTTGCGGACGCGGTGGGAGGAGGAGGATGCCTGATGGGGGAGCAGTCGCGCGGTCATTTCGCGTAGGGGGAGGCCTCGAGGCAGTCATTTGGGGGTCCCGTGATCGAGTGAGAACTGATGGGTTGGAGCAGACACAGGAACGGGCAGGGTTGAGGGTGGGCCAGCGCGACGCATGGAACTCCCCGGATCGGCTATGGGCAGGGCAGTGCGAGGAAGCGTGATGGAATCAAGCAAGCGACTGTGGGAGGGCGAGCAGGACGGCTGGGGCACGAGTGCGAAACGAGGCGGGGGCTGGCGCAGCGTTCTGGACGCGGGTGGCGATAAATGGACGTCTGCGAAGTTCTGGCGAGACCTGGAGGCCCGTACGACATGGACGGCCGTCCTGGCCGTCCGCTGATTTTATTATAGCCAATTCGCGCTCTCCTCGTCCTCCAAACGGAGCTGCCAGGCATCGGCGGGGTTTCATTCTGTCATTTTTTTTTTTTTCTTTTTGCAACGTGCGCGTAATCAGTTTTGGGATCGGTTTTCTTGCCGGCATCTCTTATACCTCGTCTTCCAGCGTCACGCCCCCTCAGGCCCTCGATCGCTTCAGCCTGTCCCGTTCCCGCGCCCGTCCTCTGTTCATGCCCTCCATTGTCAACCTCAAGTTCAAGGTGCCCTCTCTCCTCCCCCCCCGTCCCCGCCGCTCACCCCCCCCAGGGCAACAAATCCTTTGTCGCTTTCTCCAATCTAGGCGACTCGGAATCGCTCACAAAGACATGGAAGGTGCGTTGTCATCCCGCACGCCCCCGCGCCCCTGTTCACACCCCCCAGGTCTGCACAAAGGTCGCCAGCTATCTCGAGCAGGGCCAGCGTCTCGAGAACCTCAGCTGGCGTCTCTGGCATCTCCAAAACCTCATCGTCGACTCGGACAACGCCAAGTCGAAGCGTGAGTTCAAAAAGCTCTCCAAGAACATGGGCGACAAGCTCGACAAGGAAAAGGGCAGGTCCGTCGTCCCGTCCTCCTTCCTGTGCACCCCGTGCCCTGACCCTGCCTCTTCCTAGGAGCATCGAGGAGCTCGAGGCCCCCGACTACAAGCGCAATGCATCCACCGATCTGATTCGTCTGCGTGCTGCCGAACGAGAGCGCAGCCGCGAGGCCAGTCGGAATGCGAAGCCCGGGACTATCAAGCGCATGCAATTCACGTTCTCCGTCGACCAGCCCGCCCCGCCTACTCCCAACACTGCCGTCCCAAAGCCTGACCTCCGTCCCTCCGCAGAGTTCAAGGAGGCCTGCGCTCGGCGCGGCCGTCAGGTCGCTCGGGCCCGAGTCGCTGGCGACGAATCGCCTCCTACCGACACCGACGCTTCCGCTGGTTCCCGGAAGCGCAAGTGCCCGTCTGATGACCAGCCCCTGCTTCGGTTCCCTTCCCTGTTTTCTAACGATTTCGGTCCATCTGCCCTCCTTTCTGCCCAACCCTCCCTCTCCAGCACCATGAATTACGGTGAAGACATCACCGACTCTTCCTCTCGTGGTCTCAGCGTCTTCCGCCCTACCATCGAGCTTCCACTGGATGAAATCTTGAGCAACGTTGACCCCACAGACGATCTGCTGTCTTCCGCTCTAATCGGGTTCAACGAATCCTGTGCCCTTACTAGTGACTCAGACGTTTCGATGCATGACCCCTCAGTACCTGGTCCGACTCTCTCCGAGCCTCAGTCTTCTCCCAACGACAACGAATCCATGACGACCACCCTCCCCGTTTCTCCACCCGCCCAGGATGCTCCCCCTCAGACTATTTCCCCTGCCAAACTTGGCCCCAGCGCGGGAACTCGGGGCAATGGCCCCGGCAGCCGCCCCAACCTTACCGTAAAGACCCAGAATTCTCCCAACACACGTTCTTCTGGCCCTAGTGCCACCGCCACCAGCGTTAATCCTGCGGTCCTCCGTGGAAACGGCAACTCCGCCCCCGGCGGGGTCAAGGCCGAGTGCTCCAACTGTGGTGCCACGCATACACCGCTCTGGCGTCGTGGCCTCAACGACGAGCTGAATTGCAACGCGTGTGGCTTGTATTGCAAGCTGGTACGTTTGTTCGTGATGGCGCATGTCCAGCAAATGTCATCGTCTTTGTAGCACAAACGCCCACGTCCCAAGAGCATGCGCGCCAACCATGGCGAGAGCCGCACCCAGGCGCCTCCTCGCCAAGAAGTGGTTGACGTCATCGGTGGGTCCCCTCGGTACCTGCGACACACTACTCAGCTCAGCGGAGCAGTCGGCGCAGCCCAGTGCTACAACTGCCACACCACCGCGACGCCGCTCTGGAGGAAGGACGACGAGGGCAAGACGGTCTGCAATGCGTAAGTTTGTCTCGTCCTCGGTCTCCGCGCAGTGACTCATCACGGGTGGGCACCCCATCCCACGATCAGATGTGGCTTGTAGTAAGTCCTGTCTTGTCTGCCAATCGCTCGGTCGCTGAGCGTTCTGTCGCCAGCTACAAACTGCATGGCTCTGCGAGGCCGATCTCCATGAAATCCGACGTTATTCGCAAGCGCTCTCGCCATGATGCTCGGCGATCCGGCCCGGATTCCTCCGAGACACCCGAGAGCACGGATGGAAGTCGCCGCACATCGCCGACTGCTGAGCGCTCCCCGACCCTCGCCCCGGATTCGACCACCCAGCCCAGCTACGAGTTCAGCGAGGAAACGACGTCTCAGAGCACGTCCTCCGAGCTTCTGGGTGCGCTTGGGACCGATGCGCAGAACGCCGTCTTCAACAACCAGCCGAGCTTGTCGAGTATCTTCAATCCTTTTCCTGGCCCTTATCATCCCGACTATCTGAGCCAAAACTTCCAGCCCCCGCCTGACGCTCTTCCGTTTTCTAGCGTCGAGACTCTAGAGACGGAGGTGGCCGCCAACAACGAGCAGAGGACAACGAAACGTCGCCGTATGAGCACGGACTCGGCATCCGAGCCCCCCTCTTCCGCCGTTTCGTTCTCGTCGTATGCGGACTCGTACTCGGGGCATTCGTCTGCCGCGTCTCACTCTCGCCGTTCCTCGATGGACTTTCCCTTCTTTTCCTCTTATAGCGTCTTCCGCGGTTCTGGCAACGCGTTCTGGCACTCTCCGGCGCTCCCTACTGACCGGTCTCCTCAGCTCGTTCATCCCCCCATGCTCCCGACCGAGGATTCGCCGATGGACTTCCTTCACCCTCCGATGCTTCCTCAAGACGAAGACAACTTCTTCGCCGCCTACCTTCATCCCCCTATGCTGCTTCCTGCGGATGACTCGAACAATCCTCATCAACATCGCCAACAGAGCCAGCAGGGCTACAATCCTGCTGCACAGACCGAGTTCTACGACTCTGCAATGCAGGCATTTTAACGACATCACGTTTGCGGGATCCTGTGTCCTTGGGGTTTCCTTGGCGTCCATCCGCTTTCGTTCCCCGCGCGTATTATTTCCTGGTCAATACGTAGATATTTTTTCCTCCGAAAAACCGCTTTTTCCATCGTCGACCGACACGCCAGGTTGTATCGTTGCGAATCGCGACGTCTTCATTTTTTTTTCCTCGTCGCGACGCATCCCGTGTTCGGTGCCGCTCACTCTATCGCCGCTTTTTATCTCTGTTTTCTTTTCCTTCTCACCCACCATATATATTTTTGGATGCATAGCTGAGATGGGATTGTCCCATGTACTACACGGTTGTATCGGCTGTATCTGTTGTGTTGCTTCATGCGCGAAGGGCTTCGCCGTTTAAGCCCCCCAAATAGTATCGATATATATTTTTCACATTCATTCGTCGCCTGTGACATCTATTTCTTTTTTTTTCAATTTCACGAGGGTGGACTTGCAATGTCTCGTGTACTCTTATTTCTCTCGCTCCAGGATGTGCTGTGTTGCTCTCGCCACGATGTTTTTCTTCCACGGACACGCTCGGACTCGAACGGAAACGCATCATATCATCACCAGCGATTTCGCTATTGTATCGTTATTATCTAACCGCAGTTCGGACTATCCAATGGATCTCCGGAGTCGTTCGTCCCGAGGTTCGGATATATAAACATGACGACCCGTCTGTCGGCCAGAAAGCCAAGTGGATTGCAGTCGCACATGTGCAGGTGCTCGTAGACAGACACGCGCTCATCTCGACACAGGCACCCAAGCTGCTGCGAGCGCGCGGGAAAAAGGGGGGGGGGGAGGGGGGACGTTGCTCGTCCCCCAACACGCGCACGATCGTATTTGGACCCCCTCTGCCGATCACCGACTATCATGTGTCATCCATGCTATCTTATCGCGTCCCCCAACTCACCCCCACACGTCTTCTCCGCACGCTCCGTTGAACGCACTTGCCATGTCACCCTCTTGGCCCCAGACGCGTTCGGCCCAAACGACGCTTGGCTCGCTTCAGGAACACGCTTCCATGTCACTGATCACGTATGCCGACCAGTCGCCCTCACGTCTCCTGGCTTTCGTTTGCCGAGAGAGACGTCAGACGACGGTCCAACACTGTAATGTGACGCGAACTGGGGCGCCTCTTTGACAGCCATGACGTCGGCATCGGCACATTGACACTGCATGTCAGAGAGCGGTGGGAGGGCCCTGACGCCGCCTCCGTGCGTGCGAGTGGTTCGGTTCGAAATCCACTAAAAAAAAAGGCAAAGTGTGTGTGTGTGCGTGTGCGCACGACGTCATCCGTTTGGTGTTGTCTCGGTTGATTGGGCCAACGAGGCAACGTGTCGAGCCCGAGCCAAAGCGATTCGTTTTCAAGCAAACACGGACCGCGGCAACGGGGAGAAGCCCCTCAGGGCGCTGTTGTTCCTTGTGCGCTGGAAGGGGGGGGCGTGAATGGCCATCCTTCCCCCGGGTGCGCGGACGGGAACCCGCGTCGTGGGTGTGGCGTGCAGGCCCACCGGGACTCGTCGGATGTGAATGTCACGTCCCGGTGATGCTTCCAATTCGAGACGGCAAGCTTCAGGTAAACGACCGGCGAGAGGGGCCCGCGTCGAAATGGTGTTCTGGCCCGAGCTGTGCCGATCGGGAGATAACGGGTGGGCAAAAGGAAAAAAACAAGACACGCACACAATGGCACTATTTCTAGTTCGCCTGCCTCAACGATCTTTGCACATGAACGTTGAACGACCGTCGCCGGTGGTGGGGGAGCGTACGGTCCCCCCCCCCTTGGCATGGCCGTTGCTGCCACAGCAAGCCCGAGGATGGTTGCCCTAGGGCACCAGTACCATAACGGGTGGGCCCCTGTGAGCGTGCCGGGGGGGAGGCCCGAGGTCGCCTTTCGGGAGGTCTAGGGTGGCCCACCCGTCGACGGACGTGTTCGTGTCCTGTCACATCGGAACAATCCGGGAATCATATCTGTCTGTCTGTCCGGCAGGCGTTACGTTCGAGGCTGCTGCCCGCGGAGGGGTGTGCACACATGTCGGGCGGGCACGCTGGGCGCCGTGGCGCATGATTCTGGAATGGGAAGGACGGGGAACGAGGGCACGTGCAAGGCCCGTTTTCGCGACCCCGCCAAATCTAACCTCGGCCTCAGCACGATCTTCGTTTCCGCCAATGCAACCAACACCCGAAGACCTCCATAGTCTGGCGCCACCTGGTGGCATGCTTTGGGACAGTCCACAGGTGATGCTGAAACGGGATGCCGCACGAGACTCGAGCCCGAATTAGTGATCAGTGCGGGGCTTGGGCCCATGCGAGTGCTGAGCCCAGGCCGGGCTCGGGCTTGAGCACACTGGGAGGCCCTGTCGACAGGTAGGAGGGTGTCACCTCCAGAGGCTCCAGGAGCTCCGGACGAGCCGAGTGGCGAAACGGCCACACCAAACAGTTACCCCAAGTCCAGTGCGCATCCTACAGGCCTTGATGAGGACAAGAACAAGCACGGCAGCGAAACGACGGGTTGTGCGAAACACGTGTTATTCAGGGAAGGCGTGTGGGGAGTCTGCGTCTGTATGCGCATGGTTTTTGCATTCGTCTTCCGCTCGATGGTTGCTTATAACGACATCGCCTAGGTCAGTGTCTTCCGTGCTCTCTCGTCCTCGCCACCTAGCGCGCCCTGCATATCGACAAGCGCACACGGCGCAGACAACGTTGTCTACGCACGTGCCTCGCGCCATTCAAGCTGTCGCCCTCAGGCTCGCACGCCCTGCACATGAACGAGCGCGCGCACGACACAGGACCACGTTGTCTGCTTCCCCGCCCGTTCGCCTGTGCTGTCGTCCCCTCCGTTCGTGCTCGCCCCAGCGGCTGCAGAGGACAAGGTATGACTAGGCCCTTCGGCAAATAAGATCACGCTCCCAGTGCAATGGCGCTTACACAACTTGTTCTTCCACCACGTAGTGCCCCCTCGGACGTCATGGTGTCAGACTCGGTCGAAAATTCAAGATGCCGTGCGCAAGCGTGGAGACACTCCAGTTGGTCGAGCCCTCGGACAGGACATCGGCAATCATGGGCCCTGTGCTAGGGATATTCTGCGTGTTTGGCGAGTTGAATGAGCTTGTCACAATGTCACTCTCGGTCGTTCTACGTGACAACTTCCGAGCGTATTGCGAATCATGCGCAGAGTCACGCACCATATCTCATCGTAGCGGTGCAAGGCACCAAGTCCCCAATTCCTCAAGAAACACGCACATTGAGCTAACAAAAAGCATAATATCACGACAATGGAGTAGCAATATATATGGACAAGAGAGCATATAAGGCATCTTTGTGAGTTAGCAGTCGGGGTTGCTTGCCAACACCTGCACGTTGTGCCGTTGTATGCTCCCTGTTGCGTACCCGGCCAACGCGCATGAAATCGTCCCCGCTGTATGGGATCCAGCCATTTCTGTCCTGGAGGTGGCTCGTCACGTTGCGTCAGTCTCCCATGATGTGCGCTACGCACTGCTGCGTGCCCGTCCCACAGCTTGTCGTCATCCACTCGCATCAGAATGTGGCCGCTTTCGGGGAACCTCACCATTCGCTTCGCGATTGGAACAACAATAAAAGACAAGCATAAAAATTTACTCACATATTACAGCAAGCAGGCAAGTCAAGATTGACGGATGGGGGAAGAACTGTATAGTTGTTATGTAATCTACACCCATTCGCATGGTCCGCTTTGCAGAGTTAAATCCTATACGGTCCGTTATTCCAACTGCGATGCTCCGTTAAAGTCTAAATTCGTCAGCAACGAGTGATGCCAAAAGCACGATGCGTGTTCACTCACCCGATCACCAGCGTCAATAGGTACCCCACAGAAGCGACAACCTATTCGATGCTACATGTTAGTCGGCGAAAACGGCACACGTACCAGTGTCGCGATGACGCTCGCTGGAGCACCATTCTTGAGAAAGTCAACACTGGTAAGGCAGGGGTGACCGAGATCGTCCTCCTGTGCCGCCCTAGCGAACCAACATGTATGATCCATGCAGAGAACGAGAACAAGAACGGAGCGCACACAAGTTGGTGCGGAAACCCAGATACCGGCATACCCATTCCTGTCGAATATATTAAACCCATCAGGGAGATGAGCAAGTTGGCGCGGTCGCCGGAAGGCTCTTTCCCACTTGTTGTGCGATGGGGACAAGGAGGACACTGGCAATTGTGTGACTGATGAACATCGACACAACCTGTATGAGGAAGTAGGGTCAGGGCATGTCGGATATAGGGATCAGAAGGCGAACCTGCCCTTTCCTTGCTGGCCTGGTGGTACTATGCGATGGGGGGACGGTGCGTGATGCCAAGGGGACGGTTCGTGATGCATGATAGGAGGACGGTGGACACGAGAGGACAGAAGGTGAGCCAATCAATCAGTGACAGCATGTGCCGGTGGCGAGGATCGCGAGACGGGGACGTCGGGACGCCGGGGATGGCTACGGGGGGCGTGGCCGGGGAGTCAGACGAGTAAGTTCAGGTTCGAACCTTAGGTTCTGAACTGAACTGTGCTCGAAGTCGCTCCTTTCCGACCGCCAATTTCATTTCAGTCGGTCTGCATAGTAGTAGTTGCTATTGAAACTATAGGTCTGGCTCAAACTGCCGCACACGTAAGGGGACAGCGGTACCCCCTTCGCCGACCACCCTTGGCCTCTCGAGGATACCCGCCACTATTTCAATCTTTGTCTCGGGTCCATCAGGAAACTCAAACACAAAGTGTCTCACTAAAACAGAAAGCACAGTCTGTGCACGTGGTCAATGCCTAGATATGCAACACCGGTTCAGAGTGGGATGGGACACACTTTGAGCTCAGCTATTGCGAAGCCCTTCCCAAGACACGTCCGCGGTCCGTCAATGAACGTTAGCAGATGTCGGTGTCCCTGCAGTTCTTTCGCCCCGTCAGGAATACCTCCCTCTTCGATCCAGCGTTCTGGCTTGAACTCCTTGGCGTCTGATCCCCATAACGCAGTCGACTGATTTACAGATGAAACTGAGAGAGACACATATGTTCCCTGTGCGACCGAAATATGGTCCACGAACTCGCCAGATCGAGTACGCACTGGCTTGCTCAGCGGAATCACATCGTCTTCCGCAGCCTACCAACATTGACCAATCTAGTTATTTTCACCTCATGAACCCAAGGACACTTACCATACGAAATAAATCCGTAAAGGGTGAATGCATACAAAGCGACTCGTGCACCACTGCATCGAGGTACGGTAGATTGTTGGAAAGCTGGTCGTAACTTGGGCCGGCTCCAAACGAAAGAAGTTCCGTCCTTAATTTGCTTTGCACATTCGGTTTCTTGGAGAGCTCTATTAACGCCCACTGAACATCCCCAGCGGCCGCTAGTGAGTTGTGTATCATCTGATCCTACTAGAATCTCATACCGTCAAACTAGCTGATGCGGTAATAACTCATGAGCCAAGGGCAATTCACAGAACGAACAGACGTACTTGACACAGTCTCGTAACCACCAACGAGCAAAATTTTAGCCTAAGGTGAGGGCTCGTCGCGATACAATCATATAATATTTAACTATATTTTATACCTGTGCCAGTACTTCCTCTCGCGACAAGTGGGACCGGTTCCCTTGGCTTTCGGCTCTGACTAGACAAGTTCAGCTTGGCCATCAGCCATCAAGGACACAGCTTGAGCACACCGAGGAGACCAAGTGCTGATCGGTCTTCTATCTCCCCCAAGACACCTGCTTCCTTTTCCTTCTTGGATTTTGTGATCAATGCATCTGAAATCTCGGCCATCGCATCGTTTAGCCTCTTGGCAAGTATTGAATACGAAGTAGGCAGTTATAGCAACCACGGGAACACCTGAGGGAGCGAGATACGGAGCACCAAGGGCTCCCCCCCACTCTTGTTCACCGCGTGAAAGACGTCTGCAATCGAGGTTGATTTACCGTTCAGTGAGCCAAAATCATGCGAAAATCCGGCTATGCCAATTGCGTCAAGACTGGTGAACTAAAGTTAGATGCTGCAATGGTTATACACAAACATTGTCGTACGAAATGTGGCCCATCCTGAGTTCGGTGATACGTTAGCCAGGTTATCGCGAAATACCATGCTACTTACCAATTTTGGACCTCGATTATGGCGCTGTTACCGTCATTAGATTCGATCAAGTGTTCCCAGGCGCCTTTAGCCTACGCCCCAACTTAAGAAGCCGAACTTTTGCCTGGGAATCGGACACACACCTTGTGCGCAGAATTATAGAATATTGATGACAGATCACGAATTGCAGCGTTACTGAACGCGGGGGTCAACATCTTCCGCCTCCTGTGGCGATCGGGCCATCATGGGTTCATACAAAAACACATGGACCGACCTTCGGTGCTCTTCACCGACGGCAGTCAGCACACCCTTGCCGTTCTAGCAATCTTGATCAGCGCATCCATACCTCCCAGTCGATCCCCACTTACAAATTTTTCTGTCGCAATTTTCACAAGAGGAATCAGCACATACGTCCATGGCTCTCTTGCGAAGCAGTGTGCTATGGCTTTAGGATCGCAGAGGATGAGTTGTCTTCCGCCCAGCACCGAGGGTACCTCGTATACCCCGCCATACTCTTCCGCCCACTTCTCGCACTGGGGCCCAGTATCCTGTAACCCGAAAAGGATCTTGTCGACGCCCCACAGGAACGAGAGGCTGGGTGGACCACGGAGAGCTGTCGTTTTCCATCGGCGACGGGCGATTCGAACAACGTTGAGGGCGACGCAAAAGGCCCCGATTGCACCAGCAACATGAACGGAGCGCACGCGACGGATCGCAGAGAAATTGCCTATGAGAAGCGCCTGCCAGGATTCAAGGGAGATTGCGTCGGCCATTCCTGGGGACAGACTCGGAGACAAGTAGTACAATAACGACGGTAAATGGGCTGCTGAAGAACCCAGAGTGGCTCAGAGAGCGTGCTTAATCTGAGGACACAATCTTGAATACGAAGAATGAGACCACTTGCGAGGGTGTCCTAGGCAGTGGCGATACGTGGCAAGAGCTGGCGTATTAATACTTCTCTGTGATCCAAATGCGACATCAATCATAAACAGATTGCTGAATCTCAGCGGCCTGCCGCATCTTCAGTGGACCGCTGGCCACTGATTTTGACTGCCGTTTGACTGGCAGGGGTTTCGACTGGAAGTGGTCTGGACATCGGCTACCACCGGCTTACCATTTTGATGAGGAGCGGGGATGCTGATAAGCGAGCACGAGCGACCTTAGGAACGGACAGGAAAAGCCCTTGTGAGGGCCGGGGACGACAATTCTCTGTTTTCTCCTATCGTACGGGTTCGGTTTTTATACTACGTAGCTATTGCAAACGGATTGACTCAGATTCATAAGCATCGAGTCATACTCGGCTTCGTGAGGCCAAGCTTGGTTTGTTAGAGTTTGGCCTAATGATTATCGACCAACCTTCAACACATTTGATGTCGGCGGATCTTGCGGAACACTGAATATTCGGCACAGTAAACACATGCATGCCGCGTCTGTGGGACGAGTTGGATGAATTGGTGGTTGGTGAAACTTTAAGGCTTGATCAGGCATGTGATTGGTTGAGAGTACCAGGGTCCCAGCTCGTCTAACCCGATTCGTTCCACTGATTTGAGGCATAAACACACAACCTCAGCGACTGAGCTGCAGCAGCAATCAGTGGGCCTCCTACTAACACCCATTCGGTAGGAAAGTATATGACTACTTATACATATGAGGGTAGACTAAGAACTACGAGGGCATGTACTCGCACTCCGGGCCTCGCGCACACCCACTACAGACACCAGTGCCTTTGGGCACACTGGATACGATACAAATGGTCTCTATATGCTACGTAGAGAACCCCCGAGTGCACACGCATGTAATGTCAGACAAGAGGCCGAAGCCTTACTGGACAATAAACATGGACTTGAAAAAACACAAGGGCGAGAATGGTCACTGTGTGCATCTCGTCACTAACCTACGCCCCCATTTCTCCTGCTGCCGATCAGGAAATCCCAAAATAGCTGTATACCGCATAAATTACAGCCGCTGACAGTACTTCTGGCAGGACTACACCGCCGATCGGTGGAATAAACCGGGTTAGCCGATGCCTTAGTTGCAGTCCTCGAGGGCGCTTGTACTGGACGAAAAATGAATAGTTCGTTTCGAACTCCTTTGGGTGCTACAGCAGCACTCTTGACCAATCACTGGCAATCAGAGGTGATCAAGTGTCGATAGGCCTTGATCACTCACCAACCGCTAAGTTTGTTTAACCTGGCATCCCACAGATCGATGACGTCTCGAGCAAACCACTACAGCTTACGTCTCACGGGAACCGGATAGCTCCAGTGGCAGGGCCGGGCCGGCCGCTGATCTGCAAAACTTCGTCTGAAATGAATGCTTGACCTTACCGACTTATGAGACTTACGCTCCTGTGAGTTTCACTGGCAAGCCGCTCGACAGGTCCCCTCGCTTACCTCGCGACTAAAAAGACATGGCCAACTGACCTCCACCAATCAGATTCCGTCGCTACTCCTTATGTTAGGCGAAATTTTGGATGTTTTGCAGATTATCAGGCTAGCACTGTGTGCACACTGATCAGTAGAGCAGTTCAAGTGAATGCTTGATTCAGGCTGTACACAATCATGGATTGGCATCTGATTGGTGGAGAGTAGTCAGTTACAACATGGATTTTGCAAGTACCTTACCATGTAAGGTCTGATTAGAGTTCTGACTTGGCTACTGCCAGAGGCTGGATCCTGACTCAGCAACAACCCGCAGACTGGCAGAAACTCTACAAACTCTGCATGATGGTCTGTTTCAATTTGTTGCCCATTTTAGGCAACTTGAGCTGGAACCACCAAGTGCTGTGTAATGAAAGTGGGAGGATGGATATGTGGGTACAGCACCACTATCCACTTTCACTTGGGGCGTAGCAATGAAGGGATGATGCACAGTGTGAGACTCACTGTACTAGCAGAGTTTAGTCTTGGTAGAGTATCAGTACCCAAGTATGGGTACTGTGGTTGCAATAGAATAGAGTTTAATATGGGGCAATAGCCTCTGGTGAGGTAAGAGCAAAATGAAACTAGGGGTGAATAGTTATAGATTTGTTACAGCACCGTGTATGTTACATGCTGCTTTTATACTAGTCAGGAATCTGAGTATAAACCTAAAAATGAGTTGTCTGGAGT
>JBBPMG010000336.1:0-10205 GCA_038090195.1 Boletellus deceptivus
GCACCGTCTGCTCCTCCTCCAAGCATGGCCCCGCAAACTCTGCAAACGCCATCGTGGACACAGCCGTAGTATCGCTGGCCGTAATATAACGACCCGATGCCATCCCGAATCCACTGTCGAGTTCGCGCCATCCTCCATGGATGTCACGGTCGTACAGCTCTCGAACGCTGATGATGAACCGGGGCATGATGAGGTATATGCCCGTACTCGAGATCGAGCCGACAAAGATCATAGAGGCATTGATTGCCACAAGCCCGCTCTGAAGTATTGCACTGATGTTAAAAAACATGACCCTAGGGCATCGTGGGATGTGATGATTGGATGCGTTCACATGACGGCGATGAAGGAGCGATAAAGGAGAGACGTACAGAAAGAAATATAGGATACCGTCCTTCACAAAGAGATTGATATACCGATTGGGCTGCCATCGGCTCGTTGCTCTGTACATCTCGACGGACTCCTTCAAGGCCTGAAATAGAGCGAGGGAAAAAAGAAGAACGCCAAGAATTAACCTCGGAATTATCTCGATATAGTTGTACAGCGTCAACGGAACGTTCATTACGGCGCTGCAGAACACGAAATCTTCGATTTGAACCACCGTGACTACAAAGTAGGACACGAAGCGGTTGAAATCGCACTGATACTAGTCACTTGTACCGACGACGCACCTAGCAAGCGGGTATTGGGGTTGTCGTATATTGCCGCCATAATAATCAAGATAGCTGTCTGCACGATAAGAATGAGGAGAAGAGCATAAAGTATGGTTCTGGACCGATTCCACATCGCGTAAACACGCAGGATCATCATCACTGTAATCAAAATTCGCCACGAGGAACTGGATTCAAGCGTAAGAACTTACGATCAGCAGCGGCGAGAAAAACGGGAAACGTCCATGCTTGAACTAGGTAAAGCGCAACACCTTCGGAGTTCTATGCTCTACCTCATTGATACCGGAAAGGATTCAGGTAGTATGCGCACATCTGTTCAACCATCAATACTACCATTTGCGAGCGGGATGTTCAGATACGTACGTCTGTCAGAGCGCATTCTTTAGTCATACCGAAAGCTCAAACAGAACGTGCAAAATCTTACTTTGACAGGGCCGGGGACAAAGGAAGAACCAACTGCAGTGGTCGACACGGAGGATCAGTCCAATCGGTCGCCCAATCGTTACCCTGCCATGCTTACCAAGTGCGCTCGCACTTGAGAATTACGCTGGGGTCAGCCCTTTGCCCAATACAAGTGGTAAGGGGTGTAGACCCACATGACCCAGGCAAGGCCAGTATAACGAACCTACCAGGGTTGTCAGTCAAAATAGCAGGCAGTCAGGAGTCGCAAATAGTGTACACACAATGACGAACATTGTAGATCCCCATGTCCATTTCTTGCACTGTGGAGTGCTGATCAACAGCATGGTGTTTGCTTGATGATCGCCACTCTCTTACCCAAACATAATTTGCCTGTGGCAAGCGTTAGCAAGCGATGCTATGGCAGCGAAGAAATAGAGTACCTCACTTGAAAATGTGAGAACTGCAGGATGATTATGCTCACTGAAATGAGGATGAGGAGGCCATGACTCACTGTAGTCGTACCCTACCGTGACGACTACCGCGACTACACTGGCCCATAAGTTTGGTTGGTGGTGCATGGATGCGCGCACGTACGGGACACATCGTTATTTAGCTGGAGCAACCTCAGAGCGGACTGTAGGTCGGAGGACATTTTGTGTGTGAAACGCGCTCCAGCAGAGATCAGGGAGGAACAAGGGTGAACGGAAAGACAATCCGGACCTCGCCAGTGCGCAACGGGACTTATATCTCGAGACGTGCCGTTCACTTCGATTATTCACATCACGGTACGAGCGGAAATAGATGGGGCATTACAGCGGGCCACCCCTTTGTCGGTTGTCGCGGAGATATATGAGATTGAAATTTGAGCCAAGGCGACCTGGTGCCTGACATTATTGAAATCTTCAGGTCCCGTCGTGATATCAGAGCCGGACGTGTGCACAACAATTTAAACGTATCACGGTAAAGCAGAACGAGGACACCCGAAGCGATATCTTCCAGGCCCAGAGTTGTATACCAACTATCCAAGTGGGTCCCTTGTGTCTGTAAGCGCCGGTCGCACGTAAGTTCATAGGGTGGTGTGATGTGCTCACGCAACCACAGGATGTTGGCGCGGAACGTAAAGAGCACTTCTGGTAGCGCCCAAGCATTGTATCTATAGGCGCTCGCCCAGTACCTCATGTCTCTAGCCCCTTGTCTTGAAGTTGTCCTATTCGCTTTGTGAAACTAAACATTGCCCCGAGCATTCGTACCATGGGACTCAGCAAGCACTGTGAAAGTTGGGGACACGGCTGCATCGAAGTTTAACGAGGGTTGAATCAGTGGGATGAATGAAATCCCGAAATAGTCGTCATACACGCGCCGAAGGCCAGTCTCCCTAAACCAGACTTATGAAGTCAAGCTGTCTTCTGATCCAGGTCGCAACAGGGCAGGGTGCCCTGGCGTGGTAAGTTATAGACGATATCTCGCTTTGTTCTGTGCGATCTTCCCCCCCAGGAGCTCTCTCTCTGTTGTCTGGCGATGCGAGGAATCTCACTGTCGTCAACAACAAGCAGAGTTCAATCTGTCTCGAGATCAAGTGTTAATCATGTTGCGTGACAGCCGATAACGGGTCGACGAATGGCCAAATGGAAGCTGCTATCTGGTGCACAGGAACGAACGAGCGATCATTGGCAACAGTTGCGTTTGTTTGTTTCCCAAGCATTTGCTCACGCTGCTTCCTGAGCGCATGGGAACTCCCATTTGGCTTATCAGCAGGACACCGTGCCCACGAGGACGCATGCCATGCTTCTGTGTCGGATGATGAATTCGGTTTCCAGGTTCTGAGCGGCCTCATCGAATCTCTGTAGCACCGGTACGGCATTTCTTGCTCGTTTCCTTTGTGAAATTCATTATTGTGACGCCACAGATAGTCCTCTCCTCATGTATAACACACGATCTGCTGATCCTTGTCCTGTGGTACCGACGTGCCGCGATTCCAGTGCAGGATATCTTGTCTGTGATTGCTGTCTCTCCTCGCAGTTGAATGTGTCATGTCCTCTGTCCTTCTATTCTTCAACTGCTCCGGAACAATGACTATGTATCCCGTATGTCTGTTCGCCCCCAAAGTGACAATCAATCTTGGTGACCAAGATAGTCGTGGCGATCAGCACAGTTGTCAGTGGGGTATGATGACAGTGCGTGGTACTTTGTTGTCCGCACACGTTCTATTTCATAGCTAAGCATCATCCTACAATCCTCACCTTTTCGAGGGAGGTATTCCCGTCTCTTCTTCATCCGTTCGGTGTCTCAGGATCCCTAAAGGTGAATTATGTTTGGGTACACAAGTGTCAGCCCATGTGAGCACGCTGACAATTCACGGCGCAAAGACTGGACCTGGGGATCATCTTTATTCGTGTACAACCTTCGACAAATTTGACTGCCTGTTATTCTTTCATTGACGACGCTCGTAGGTTCGTTTTGAGGGTCTACGTTTGGCCATGTGCGCCCCGCAATCACTATCGCTCGTACCGGCGAGCACGGTGATGTATCAACATCGACCTAATCTTCAAGGATCATCGGCCTTGGTGAGTACGTGCTACAAATGAGCAGACTTGACCAGACCGAATCATTCATAATCACCTAGTTGGTTCTTTTGTGTGTGAGCTACAGATATGACTGAAGGATGCGCTCTGCCAGATGTATGCACCCGAATCCACCAGCCGGAGAAATAATAGTGCTAACGGCTTGGAAAGTGTAAGCATTACATCTCTCAGTCTGCAGTACTAGAAAGGTAGACCATGACAATTTAACAGATACTACATTCTATCTGCGCGCAACGTGGATGCTTCCAGTGTTTTCGACCACCGCACATCGTGAATTGCTACACCTCAACATTCAAACCCCTCAAACGAGTTTCTATTTCTAGTGGCAATGATTCGACGTGTTTATGCAGTGCGAAATCGGTCCAGTCCAGAGGAATCCTTTACGTCCTTGTATTCGTTCTCATAATCCAAAACGTCATCATCGCCGTTGCGGCGCTGATATATGACAACCCGAATACCATTTGCTAGGTGTGTATTTGGGCGAGCCAATATAGTCTCAGTCGGTTAATCATCCCTTTTCCTCGTATTCCAAGTCATAGTGACGGTGAACCAGGTTCAAAATCTCTCTTTTTATGAATTTGCGATAAAGGCTCATGGACCCTCTATACGTCCATGTCACCCGCCCCACGAATCGCTCTTGGTGTGATGCTTTTCGTGCTGGCTATTATCCGACCGACGAGGTGACGGTAATCTAATCGGTACATCCAGCTGTTTGCCCGAGATGGCGTTCTTTATTTTTTTTGTGTACGTTGTTCCTCTGCTCCTCCTTCTCCCCCTTATCTTTTTTTAATACTCGGCGCGTACGTTCTAACAAGCGAATGAAATCCTCGCACCTATAACTTTTTCTAGGTGCTTGTTTTACAACCTCAGCAGCTTCGCTCAGGGATCGATCGTGTCCAACTCGTTCTCTGGGCTTCTCTTGGCCATGGTACCGTATACGCTTCTGAACATGCCTCGGTTTATCATCAGTGTGCGGCAGCTGTCCGACCGCGACCCCCGCGGTGGGCTGTGTGGGAGCGACAGCGGGATCGGTATTTCATCCAGGCCCATCGCTACCCAAACCGCCACCATGTCTGCGATCACGCTCTTGGACGACGTACTGAGTGACGACCGAGCTGCAAATAACATGGAAGCGATTCAATTGGTTGCAGTCAGGGATAGGCGTACGTCAGATCTCGAACAAGGAGCCTGGTCAGAAAGTGGACCAGGGGGCTAGGATAACGGCGAGACAAAGGCTTGGGAATTCTTGGATCATCGACCTGGATACCCGTTTGCCGCACTTAGATCAACTTGCTTGTTTCATGTTTGAGTGCACGGTATGCGTTCGTTCGTTCGTTTACGGTAATTTATCTCAATGTCTTTTGTCGTGACCAACTTGAATGGTCTTGGGATCTGGACTGGGCCGTCCGAATGGTAAGTACATCGAGCCAAGGGGGTTCGCATTCTGCCACTCTGTTCACTCTGTGCCACCTGGAACGGTCGATACTCGCTGCAGCTGCGCGAACGCCTTGGTAGGGAGTGTAAGAGACATGCGCGGCAAGTAATCAGAGTCCCAGCATACCGCAGCCGCCCAAGTTCTGGAGTGCGAGGCCCTCGCTGTCGCTCCTGACCGTGTCGCCGCTCAAATCGGAGCTTGAAATCATGTGTTTTCCCATCGGAGTCGTGAACTGGATATAGCATGCATACCTAACGGCGCCCTAGCACTCCGTAATTATTATCCTCCAGGAGGCTTAGAAACTGACCTGGTTCGCGAAAGAGAAGGACAGGTCACCTCGCCCAATATTGCAGTTGTCTGTTCAGGTGAATACCTCGGCGGTCAGCGGTGGGGGTCGCTCAACACCTGCAAATAATCTGCGGTCACGGGTGCAGCGCCCATGAAACCATTCTGATGGAGGCGTGGAGACCTGCTTGTTTCATCCACAAGTGGCCTGTGCTGGCGCAAGTGTTCGGCCACAACATCGATGGTGAGCTCTGTCGTCCTGGTACCAGAGGTATCCACTGATGTGCGCCCACTCGTAGAGAGGTTGATAATTGGATGGATGTTGTCAACGTTTGCCGCATGGGCCGTTAGCCCGGTTGTATTTTTACAACGACCAGCCATGAGGACGGTGTTCGAAATCGACGAAGATGTCGTTCTAGACCCATGGAATGCGCCCGGCTGGAGATTGATGAAATGATCTCGCCACATTGCTGTGGCACCATCCATTCAAACAGTGCCAAGCCATCACCCTTATCGCTCACCTCTCGAAATTCTGCATACGCAAGCAGGTCGCTCCTTACGTTGGAACATTCCTGGCCATCACCATGGGGTTGTGTTCTGACCCGTCAACGCTTGTAGGCCTACGATACTCGCGTTCAGCGTGTTTGCTTCCACTTCGGTGGTTACTATCCAGCCTGATTCCCGGACTCTATGATGTGGCAAGTACTCTGTCCGGCATCGCCCTACTCAATTTCCGGCTTCACATCGCCACGATATTATCATATTACTGAACAAGGTCAACGGTCCGTCATAATGTTTGTTTGCCTGCCTTATTTCCCAGTATGGGCTGGGTGGTTACCGTGCGCGGTAGAAGATATATGCGTCCTCAACGCTCCGTATATCCTGCCAGCAACGCTCTTCCTTCGCTTATATCTCGCTAATCGTCAATTGAGCGTGTCGTGTATCTGCCATGTCCTCCGACTCGCTCTCCGGTCTGAAGCTGCTCCATTTCAATAACTATGTGACTCGTACGGCCACCCATCACTCCGTTCGATTCTGATCTTATGAATATTTGCAGTCGCGTTGATCAGCGCAGTGGGATACGACTACAGTATGTCATGTATGGTTTCCCACTTTTCGCTTTGACCAAGGTACCATCCTACAGTACTCACCTTCTCGAAAGAGGTATCTTAACATCTCCTGCGTCGCGTGCTCTCCGTCTAACAGTCTTTGAAGGCAGACTATGTTTGGGTACGGAAGTGAGAACTGTGGAGAAGGCGCGCGCTGTTGACATTCTACAGCGCCGCAAGTGGACCTGGGGATCGATAATATTCATTATTGTGCGTGCAAGCCCTGCTCGGGTGTTTTCTGTCGACGACTGCGATAGGTCCGCTACTTTGGAATCTGTTGGGCCATGTAAGCACATAGCTGTCACTCTGACTGAACAAGACGCTGACATTGGTGAAATCCCCAAGAGCCAGTGCACTTGGTAACAGCCTCCATCACCGAGGCTGATCAGGCTGATAACACATCCGCCATATCCACAGGAGGTTCATCATTTGTGCCTGGTCCCGTCAAAGTCAGTCTTGGCGTTTCATCTGGTCCATCAGTTCGACTGAGGAATACGTTCTAACAGACGTACGGATATAAATTCCTCGATGGAATGAACGGTAGTGTTGACGATTGACAGGTGTACGCATATCGCTTGAACGACCGCCATATCAAAGAGATGAAGCATAGCATTTCACAGGTACAGCGCTCTACCTGGTTCAAACGTGGACGTTCCCGGTATTTCTCGCTGCTGCTGATCGTGAGTTCCCATTCCCGAACCCTGGCTCCCCACAATGTCCTTGATTGCAGTGATGATGGTCCTACGTGTTTACGTGATGTGGGGTCGGTCCAGAGGCACCCTCCTCATCCTCCTCTTCATTCTCGTCGTTCAGACCGTCACCTCAATCGTTATGGAGGCGATTTACAACAATCCCAATACCTACACCTCAAGTACGTCTCGGGGCGATTCGGTAGCTGGTGATCCTGCGTCTTCACATGCTACATTCTAGTTACAGTGGGCGCAGCAGAAAACCTCGCGTTTTGTAACATTGCGTTGAACGTCCCATGGACCCTCTATGGGAATCTCTTGATAATTCCCCGGTTGATTCTTGGCGCTCTCCTTTTTACCCTTGCTCTCATTCAGGCCCTGAAGGATTTGATCAGCACGTACAGAGCAACGAAGCGATGGCAGCCCAATCGATATTTCGATCTCTTGGTCAAGCATGGACTGGTATACTTTTTCGTGTATGTCCCTCTTCGTTTCGCCCCTCCCTTCTTTCGTCGCCGTTGTCTTGCAAGACGACTCTGATTCTTTCATCGTTCTCCATCTAGGAACTTGTTCTACAATATCACAGACATAATACAGGACGGGGTCACGTTTAGCGGCTTTGTCTCGATCGTCCTCGCGGGGATTCCATCCACGCTCGTATGCATCATGATGCCTCGTTTCATCCTCGACGTGTGGGACCTGCACAATCGGGACGCTCGCGGCAGGCTGCACGGGGGCGACAGCGGGTTTGGAATGGCGTTGGGTCACGCAGCCGGTCAAAACGCGACCGTGTCTTCGATCGCTTTTGCGGAGTCGGAGGACCGGAGCGCGGACAGATGTACGGAGGGCACGGGCACTGAGGGGACTGGGTCGAACGAAATCGAGGAGGATGCGGGACGTGTCGCCTGACGAACCTTGTCGCGATGGTGTTTTCGAGCTGACGAGCCGGGAACGACATGAGTGTCTTTTATTTTCCCTTGTACGTCTTCCGCCTTTTATTTTTGAACCGTCATCGTCATCATCTGTTGTACCTTGGATGCATGTAAACTATGAGATTCAGATTCATTCGTTTGGCTTACGATACCACGACTTCTTGTCAGCGCGATGTGGCCGGTACACCCGTGGAGAACACCCACTGATCATGGTGTCATCCAGATTTTCAGTGAAGGTTGATTGACAGCTCCGGGCCTCAGGGTGCTTCATCCCATTTTATGTGATCTATGTACATATATATCAGCAGTATTCAAAAATGTAATAGATCAATAGTCCTATCAGATACATCACCGCAAGCTTGCATGCTCCATGCCTGTAACCGACTGGGAGATCACTCGCTAGTACTTGTACTACCCTCTGGCTTACTGGTACATCACATGCACTTGCAGTGAATCTGGCGCAGCATCAACCCCACCCCTGGCTGATAAAGTCAGTCATGCAACAGGTTGGAGGATGGTGGTGCATGCTGACTTGCAAGCCTTACTGATTTTATGCTGTCCATTGAGTAATGCATGCTGAAGTTTGGGATTTCCTTGCAACAATGGCATCCCATTCCCAAGGAGCTTATGGGTGCATGACCCCTTAGTTGCCCTGAGAGTATCCCAACATAAACACTACTTATGGCTTTGCCTTCTGAACCAAAATCAGTAAGAATCTTGAGCACCAAGTCCATTCTTTCATGCACCTCAGGTAGAAAGTCATCCTCTACCAGCTCAAAGACAAGTCTTGGTTGCTACATGAGGGAGAGTGATAGAATCTCCAGCTCCGACAACTGATCAGTATAAATAAAGCCCTACATAAACGCCACAAACTAACATCCTGTGCTCGTTGCACACAATCGACAACTCATACAACTCTAATTCGACATCCGATGGCAGCATAAGTACCTAATCTCACTGGCGCGGCACCAGCGCAATTTCTTCACACCCTTTTGGGATATATACCAAATTGACGTCCTGTCATTGGGCCTAACCCGTTGCCTCGTACGCCGCGTTGTGAATGCTGACGCTGCGTCCGCTAGGGTCTGCAGCGCAACCCCAATCCTCGCGTGGCACCCAGCTGGAATATCATCAGGGCCCATAGTATGTGAGGTCAGACTCTGTCGAGAACGCACCGTATAGTTGTCTTGGCCGCGCTGTCAGACGGGAAGTGAGCTAAAGGAGATTATGTTCAAGTCAGTCTCAGATGCTGTCGCTGTGGTACGGACGCTTTCTGACCTTCAAATATTTCGCGAATGTAGTAAGCCTCCTTCGTGTCGGGCGTGTTGAAGGGCCAGCGTTCAGCTCGTTGTGCAAATGCCTCGTCCGAAACGGCCGAAGCAACATGATCCTTTATTCTGCAGAGCGATCTCAATAAACACATGCGATCACCGTGTGGATAGCGCACACGTACCCATCGATCCATGAGTACCCAACGCCATCGGAAAACTGTTCTTTCTGGCGCCAGAGAATCGATTTAGGTAGGTAGGGCTACGGATCAAAATGTCAACAAGGCATAAGCGGAACATCCTTCATTGTCGGTGGATCAATCACCTTTCCATCAGGGGACCTGTCAAAGGCTTTACGGAGGATATACTGAAAGGGGGCCATCAGTCCTCGGTCCCTGTGCGGCGAGTCAAGGGTCGACGGACCTTTTCCATCTTTGGATGACCGTCTTCATCGAATTCCTGAGAGGAACCCTTTGAGAACTGTTTGGTCTTCGGATCAACCTCCATCACAACATCCAGGAATGCCTTGTCAAGGAACGGAACCCGTGCCTCCAACCCCCATGCCATGGTTGATCTAAGACCCGCATTCAGGAGTGGGCAGGTGAAAAACGAAAGGTGGGCTCACTTGTTGGCGCGGGTACAGTCGGCCGCATGAAGATTTTTCAGTCGGCGTACACATTCCTGGTGGAATGCTTTGCCATCGGGTGCAGCATGGAAATACAGGTACCCTGCGAGTGGAACACGAACCAGTTCCTCAGATGTGGTCATCTCGATGCTAAGTGATTGTTACACACCTCCAAGAGCTTCGTCGCTGCCCTCCCCACTCAGCACCATC
>JBBPMG010000336.1:10215-26569 GCA_038090195.1 Boletellus deceptivus
AAGGTACATAGGCGTGCTCGCCCGAACAGTCGTCACGTCATAAGTTTCAAGATGGTAAATGACTTCTGGAAGTGCATCTATTCCTTCCTGCACAGTGAAGACGAACTCATGGTGGATGGTTCCAAGGAAGCGTGCGACCTTCTTCGCTGCTAAATGGTCTGGCGCGTTCTCCAGTCCGATGGAGAATGAGTGAAGCTGGGGCCAGGAGGCGAGCAGGGCTAGTCGGCCGATAGGTCAACATTGCATAAGCTTGTACAGGGACAATTTCTCACCTTGTTCGCTTAGACCATCTAATTTTGGAGTTGGTGGACCGCTGCTGGCCTCTGCCAGCTTGCGTTTACGAGCCTCAGACTGTGCCTGTGCGAGTTTTTCTGTCTCTCGTGCCGCGATGGCAGCGATCAAGCTGCTGTCCAAGCCGCCACTTAACAAGACTCCGTACGGCACCTCGGACATCAACCGTTTCCGGACGGCTGCTTCCAAGGTCTCACGAATCAAGTTGTAGTCTACCTCCTTGGAAGGGGTAGGCGCGTTCTCTTGATCGCCACTGATCCATGATGGGCGATAATAACGCGTGGTAGAGTTGTCCCGACTGTCAAACACGTGACCAGGAGGGAAGGATATGATTTGGTCGCATTCGTCTACGAGCGCCTTGAGTTCGGAGGCGAAATAGGTCGCCCCTGGTCGCTTTGAGTTCCAACCCTGAAAAAGGGAGGTGATGCCGATGGGATCACGGGAAGCAATGATCCTGGAGGGCGTCACGGACTCGTCCAACAAGACAAAAGAGAAAAATCCGTCGAGGTACGTTGGGACGTCTCTATCGTATTTTTGGTACTTGATGAGCCGGCCTATGTCAGCCGAGAGTTGGGCGAGGGGTGGGTTGGCCGCTTACTAGTGGCAAGATGACCTCGCAATCCGAGTTTGTCTTGAATTTGACGTCCGATCCAAGGTTCTTGCGATGCAGGAGGTGGTTGTAGATTTCACCGTTTACGGTGAGGGTGACCTTGCCGTCCTCGCTCACAAGAGGCTGAGCACCACTATCTGTACACATGTGAGATTTCTCCTCCAAGATGAGGATGCGGTACGGACCGACACCGACGATAGCAAGACGTTCGTGACAGAGTACGGCATCCTTGCCTACGTAGCAGCCAGACCAGTCTGGGCCGCGATGGCGGAGGCGTTTCGACAATCGGATGAAACGAGCGCGTTCTGCGCCAGGGTTCTCGATGCCGTGTACTGCAAAGATGCCACACATGGATGAGACGAAGGAGGGATGCGAGTCACTCGAGTTGAGCGTTGGCTTAAATATGATTTCGGGCGCCAATATCTTATCTAATCTGAACTTGGCTGCGTCCCTGCTTGATACTTGTTTGTGTTTGTTTGTTGGCAGGACTTGTGGGGACCCTGTACGTCAGGGTGCCCGCTGCACCGAAGGACCGAAATCACTGGTAGGGTAGGTCGGCGCAACAGGAAGATGAAAACCGAGGCGGAGGCTGGTTCCTGGCGACACGACCACGAGCGGAGAAAGGAAAGAGCGGCCGTGCAGTTCAAAGTCGGGGTCCGTCGCCTCCCTGCGTGCTGGCACGGTAACTGTTCGATACGAGAGGTAAATCAGTTCGTAGTCTCTGACGGGTGCTCGAGCGGTTTTTTAGATCACATCGACGTCGTCCAACAACAGCATATAAGTAGCTTAGTACCCAAAGTTCCTCGACATTGAAGACCTCGAAATAAGATACGGATGAGCCCAGGATCCAGACACTGCTACCAAGCGTGAGGATGTGTTTGGGAGGCACATCAGGATGGGCATCTGAAGAATGGCAGGGTCTCTCGGATGTAACCGGGCACCGCGGGTAGAACCGTGTCGGATGTTCCGTGCGGGTGCTGCTGCGACCACTGGATGTCAAGACAATGGCCGTGGGCGTGCCGGCAGCGCGCATGGGATTATCGTTCTGATTGAGGCGTTCAGGGATAGGGTCTGGTGGACTTGGGAAACCAAACAAGTGCAACTTCTGGACCCTACGTCACCGCGCCCAGCGAACCAAAAACACGCATGTTCCAGCCGACCAATACCCGCAAGTTTGGCTACATGTGCCGTGCTTGGGGGATAGTATGGAGATCGTGGCATTCGTCTGTCTACCCTACTAATAACGGTCAGGTGGCGACTGATATATGGACGGTCAAACACTCCGATGCGCCATGTCAAACTATACTCTCGGGCTTGACCGCTTGATCTTGTGATGGGCATGTCGTTATCTGGGCACTCTTCTCAACGTTGTTGATGAATTCCCTGAAGATATAGTGGCGTCCTCCGCATCACTTTTGATGTCCCTGCGCCCACGATGCGGCGGCGAACCCCTTCCCTTCCCTGAGAGAACGGGACAAGGAAAGAACAATGAATGTGTGAGATGGATCTTTACGATAACATCCGAACACGCAGCCACGGGTATGTGGCCCTCCTTTGACTGCGGAGCGCCGATGTTGGAGGACGGGCTTGGGTGGGTCTGGCTTGATGGGCCCCGCCTGTTCTGCCGTGCAGTTGCAAGACAGCCGATCGGGTACCCGGTGCTCTGATGGGGTGCGGGGCCTATAACGACACAAGCCATGGTCCGTGTAAGGCACACCCAGCCACTTTGTGGCCACCACCCTGTGTAGATTGATTCCGCATCAGATTTGTCCCTGGAAAGTGCAACCCTCCAAGGTGGCGCTTACGATCACGATGGATCCTTCAGACTAACGAATGGCACCTGTATCTGCATGCTCACACAATTTTGGCCAGTTTGAATTCTGGCATAATGTATGTTTGTTGCTTGTCGGTCCTAACTGTCTGGCCACTGTGTCTCCAGAGATCCGATCTTCATTCCGTCTGAAGCGCAACATTAGAGATCATGCTGAAGCTTTTCACAAGCTCAGGGGGGCCGAGCTTATGATGCGACGCTGCCCTGGGCGTCGAAACTCCCATATAACATCGCAAGACTTGCATTCAATGCAGGAAGAGTCAAAGTGCGCAGCCGTGTTGCCCTTACTCTGCGCTCACGTACCGTTCCATCAGATAGATTTGAACCCGGGCGAGCGGAAACGTAACGCAACTGGGAGAATGCTGACAAGATCAGCCGCATAGTGTAAGTAAAACCCACCCACGTAACTCCTGGCGCCTTCCGACGTACGTCCCCACGGGGGAGCTATATTTGTGCCTGGGAGTCTCCAGCCTTGGTACCCGAGTAATCTCCGGTGATCAACCGATCAAATCTCACTACGTGGATGACCTGCGAACAAGCAGCGCAAGGCACCAAAAACTCGTGTCAGTCTCTCAGATAATGGCCAGTCTATCAACCAGACCTCATTTGCCCTGCCTGAGACACTGGTATTCGCGCAGTCTCGTGGTGCCGGTGCTCCTGCTTAGTGACTGGGCTAGTGGCCGAGATAGCATGATGCCGCGTTCGTGCTTCCAGGTGCAGATGGCTTCCAGCGGGAACGGCCTTAGCGAACACGTCAATCATAATCCACGTCGTGTTCAGGTACCACAGATTCTCAGCGCACACATTCCTTCCTTTCCTCATCTGGTGAGCCTAGCTCTTTCGTAGAAGGTTCGGTCTGTATCCCTACATGCAGAATATTTTCTGTGCGCAGTCAGTGAGATGACAAGTTGGCCGCGACAAGTGCTTACTACGGCACCCCTCCCGGTGGGCAAGATGGTCGGTCTCCATGTGACTTAATCTTGCGCCTGAATTGACCTCTATATGTCCCAGCGTAACGTCGAGCGCTGCGACCAACCCGTATGATCACTTTCTACGTGGGCGAATGGGTACCGTCGCGCTCCATGTGGCCCTTCCATCCTCCTTGCGGCCTCACTTACCGTTAGACACGCTATCTCTTGAGGTAATAGAGTGCAGTTGAATGCCCACTTGCCACATCAAGGGAGTCTGGTGATCAGCCTGTCACGGCTCTCGCCCAAACACGACCTTCTCCCGACTGGTTTCTATCGCACAGTTCCCATGTTGTCTGACTAGCTACTGCTAGTGCCAACCGTGTAGAAGGGGTCGGAGTCGGGGCGGACCGATAAAGGACGAGCAATGGAGAGCCAAGCAATCACATTTGCACAGCTTCACTGTACGCAAGAGTGAATTTCAGGCAACACAGCCACACGGTGTGGCGTCGTCGTCGTGGACTTCGCGTCATCACGTCAGCGACTATGGAACCACTACTCGCTGTCGCGGCAGCGGTGTCGTTCCATTCCCATACCGCTGGATTGAACGCTCATGCGCACAACCGACTCCGCAGAAGGACTACACGTTCGACAATTGATGGTTTCGCTCCCTTTTCCGCGACCTCGTTTGGCGGTGTGTCGATCGTTTTTCATTGGGGCCCCCAAGTTTACCCATGCGCAAGATCGTCACCACACAGCGAGGGTGTTAATCTATGGACAGTTCGTCCTCACCTTGGACATGTGTGACGAATCCAGTCGTCCATTCTCTGATTCATGTACGTGGGCGCATCAGGTACCTGGATGCTAAATGCAACATGAACTTGTGGTACGACCAAATAGGAAACGAGCAGGGAAAGAAGGAGAGGGACGAACGAGTACAAAGCATTTATAGCGCCCAAAGGGATAGCAAAGTGTTCGTGGTACATGAAGGGAGATAGAAGAGGCAGAAAGGGAAAGGGAAAGGTGGACGGCCGTAGGTAAGTGCGTCGACTAGGCAGTCCATCGATGATAACTATCGGTGGACTGCATAGCCGATGTGGTTGTGCGCGAACACCGTGCGTTCCTTACAAGCTCGTGTCCTTCGAGTGTATTACAGAACAATGGCCACCTCGTGTTCCAGGTCGACCCTTCCTGTATGATGCAGCTCTGGACCAACCTCGCAATCGGCGTCCGATATCCTCGACCGCGACCGATCAAGCACCCCCTGAGTTCTCCGCAACTCCATCCCCTCGTCCTCCCAGGCATCCTCTGCAAACCCGATCCCCGACAGAGCCCCGAGTTGACTGGCGACGGGCTGCGATGTTATTCCAAACCCATTATCGGTCTTGTACAATTCGCCACGGGATTCGCGCACGTAGAGCTCTCGGACGCTGATGACGAACCGAGGCATGACGATGTATAGGATCGCAGACGAGGCCGAGCTGAAGAAGAGCATGGAATCATTGTTTGCCGTGATGTCTCCCTGGACCATGGTAATAATCATAAAGGCCGCATTCCTGGAACGAGAAAGCGTCTTAGGGTTAGTCTTGTACGGTTAACGCATGTGAGCCAGTATGAGAAGCATGTGGCGATGGATAGAGGCGAGGGAAAGCGTCTTGGGGCACGTACACAAAGAAATAAAGGGTGCCATCCTTGACGAAGAGCTTGATGTACCGATTAGGCTCCCATCGCTTCGTTTCTTTGTATACCTTGACAGACTGCTTCAGAGGCCGAATAACGGCGAGAGCGAAAAGAAGAAGAGCTAGCATAAATCGTGGAATCATGTAAGCAAGAAAGTAGCGGCCCCCGGGAATGTTCAATGCGACATTGCAAAAAGAGAGGTCTTGGATCCGGATTATCATGACTAAAAAAATGGACACGAAAGAAGAAGGGCCAGGTCAGGAGCACTTTCGCACCACTAATTTGTGCAATGACACACCTGTCAGGTAGCTGGGAGCGCTGTACATGCCCGCTAGAGCGATTGAAACGATGGTCTGCAACGCATATATGAACAGGAGGATACAAAAGATGGTTTTGGGTCGATTCAACATTGCATATATTCGCAGAATCATCATGACTGTTGTCAAGATTCAGTATACGGACTCGAGATTTGGATATAGCAACTCACGATCGGCAGCAGCCAGAAACACAGGCATCGCCCACGTCATGACCACATAGAGTATAGTACCTTTGGACCATCGTGCTTCGTTTCGATAATGAAGATCAAGAAGCTTCCATGCTTACACCTGTTCAGAGTCAATACTGTCGTCTATTCCAGCTGGAGGGCCGAGGTACGCACGTCTGCCAGTATAACCTTTAGTCTAGCAGATCAGATATAGCCAATAAAACTGACTTTGATGGGTCCCGGCTCAAATGAGGAACCACCTGTACTCGGATATGGTAGAAACGTAGTGAGACTAGTTATCCGGGCCAATCTGTGGTGCCGGGCTTACCGAGTGCATAAATCCTTTGTGACGTAACAGTAGTGAGCACATGCATACAACATGGCGAGGACAAGACCCACGTAATCCAACAGAAACCGACGTAACGAACCTGTTCATGTTGTTGGCGCAAACATATGTAGTCAAGACGTGTCAGAACATACCACAAAAAATATCGTAGACCCCCAGTTCCACTTCCAGCTCTGTAGGATGTCAGCAACGTTGTGTGCGCTCAACAATGACCGTTTCCGACGCACCCAAATGTAGTCTATCTTCCGAGGTTGTCAGAAAGAGAATTAATGGTCCAGTAGAAACCAGGATACCTCGTTCGAAATGGTGAGGACTGTAGGACGATGTTTATGTCGGATACAACTTGAGTGAGACATGACGCACCATAGTCGTATCCAATTGCACTGACAATCACAACTGTGGGGTCTATAAGATCAGCCACCATGACTGAAATGAGAGCGGACATACGGGACATGTAGTTATTGAACTGGAGCAGCTCCAGAGACGACTGTAGGTCAGAGGACATGAGAAATACAAGGGACGTCCGATTAACAGTCAGAAAGAGAGAAACTGGGGAGGTATGCACAGTGGGGTGGGACAACGATAAAGCATCCTCTCCCCTTTAATAATCCTGAGCACGAAATCAGAAATTGAGCGTGTGGAGCGGGACGGAAACTAACCCTCACTGAAGTTACCATAGGTGGCGATATTCAGGCACGCACGAGTCGCACGGCCTGAGGATATGCAACATTCCGGAACCACGCTCGATGCCAAGCATGTGTAATCACTAATGTCATTGCGGTTGCTGTTTATGCAGGATGTCGAGTCAACGGAATACCTTATGATAGCCTTTTTTTTAATTTTGACTGAGGCATAAAGCCGCTCCGCATTCGTGGGCGCTTGACCTCCGTTATACTTTCACAGACGGAGAAAGACTGAGTGATATGGCCAAGACTTGCCATGCAATTAATGCAACCGTGTAAAGGTGGAGCAACTACGTACGTACTAGCACAGCCTCGGACAGGAGTTGAGCAGGACCGAGTTCTATTTTTGACAAGGTGGCGTTCAATGGTGAGTGAATGACATCGCCGACCATGAGGCGATAGCTCAGAGTGACCAGGAACAACAAAAAGAGTGACACTGTTGGGCCGTCAAGTAATGATGAGTTCATAATTTGACGAGGCCGACGATCAATATATTGGTCGCGCCGGGCAGTGGATGGGCAGCCACTCCCAACCCCCATCAACATGACCAACATCACTGATTCCCTGCGCACGCACAGGATGTGTTAGTAGAGGCAGAGAGTGAATAAGAGACGACTGGATTGTGGCGTAGACGGAGGACTAGGAAGTGGAAGGATTAAACTAGAAACGAATACCTGGGTAGTCTGTTTGTGGAAGGAAGGGAAATCTGCCTCCGACAAAGGGGTTGATACGGTCGTCAAGCGGAATGATGAAATGACGCTAAGGCATTCAAGCGTCGTGCCGGGTGATAGGCACCGATAGCCAGGATACGATAGGGACAACACATACGAAGAGCTGTGTTCAAAATCGGCGCCCAAGCAGGAGAGGCAACAATGGAGCCAGTCGATCTTTTTCCTGTATAGTCCATCGGAGACAGGGATGGCAGTGAGTGAATTCTGTAACACTCTCTACTTGTGATCGAACGCGCCGATGCGGACGACGGTCTGGGGTTCTAAAACCCACTACTCGCGCCCAGAACCTTGAGCGTTGTTTTAACGAGGCTTTGCGATGCACTGCGACATTGACGGTCACCAACTATATGCTGACGTGCTGATGCTGTGTTTCCGAGTCACGCCTTCCTAGTCTTGTCCTACCGAACATGTTAGGCCTAATTATCGATTGCATACGATTGGGAAAGATCGATTAAGAAAATACTGCAATAGCGAGATCACCATAGCCTTCTTTACCACATAAGGCAGAGTCCTTTGACCTAGCAAGACATGTTAGACTCTGACTTGAAATGCTGGTGATAATCAAATGAAGATTTAGCTCTGATCGCTGATAAGACAACGATGAGAGTCACCACTCGTTTGGCCGTGAACTATATGGCATACGTCAGCGACCACGAAGGAAACGGTGCGGCGTGATACAGGATTTTGATCAATATCCGGGAGGAGCCTCTCCGCCATCCAAATGGAGCCTTTTTTGTGACGGCATCGTGCCTGAACTCGAGGTCGAGTGAGGCAACACTAGATCAGTAGACACTGGAAACCAGCCACCTCGAGGAAATTTTCGTGTTGTCATAGACACTCGGCTCGCCCACCATTCCACATACGGCAGAACTTGGTAGTACCCCGGCATCTAGCACCCGGAAGAGCTGTCACGATGGCTCGGCAGTCCAGCAACCATGGTTAGGAAGCAAACACCGTGGATAAGTCGAGTTCTCTTTTGAAAAGGCGGTACAAAGTCCAGCGAGCTGACAGAGTACTTGCTCGAATGTGCCTGACACTGCGGTTGGGGCAGGAACGATCAACATGAGATGCTGTGCTGCTAGAGGCAATCTATCTGAAGTAGCGTTGGAATGAAAAATCCAAATTCTCATCGCAATGTCAAGTGATTAAATCAGCAAGTCAATCAGAGGAGGAAAAGAACACACTGTATTATCGATGACTTATAAAGCTGTTGAACGAGGAATCCAACGCGATCGTACTTTCGAAATGATGTTATCAGAATTTCTAGTCCCAGATGGCTATGGTTAGTCCCAGAAATTCGGCCTGGTGCTCCCGTATGGAGCCCATGCGGATGAGAAGAACACCAATCCGACATAACTGGTGACCTCCTTTTAAAGTTAATGGAGAAAGCCAGTGTGACTGTGAGGCCTCGAGACCAAAGGGAATAAGCAAAGAGATGGTATCTCTGCATCCACCTGGACGATTCAACAACCGGCAGTTGACTCGGTGATCACTGTCCTGGTTGAAGAGCGGTGCTCCACTGTCCGTGATTCCTCTTCCATGGTGATCCATTTTCTGCGCTCGATCCGTCGCTGTGATGACGCCTCTGCCGAGTGACACTCTGGAGTAACTCGCCTGCCAGACTCTGGGAATAGCGCACGTCTTGGGTCTCGTCAAGGGATGCAATCCTGCAAAGCACTTACCCTGCTGTTGGCTGTCTTCGTGTGGCGCATTGGACAAATGAGGTGCTCGCCGCCGCCACCTGAAATGGGCTCCTAAAAGCTTTCAAACTCCCTCACCTCTTCCCATTGAACGAGTTCTTCGTCGCAGCATTCTTTGCATAGGAACACCGCGAGAAGCACTCGATCCAATTAGGAAGATCTTCGTTGTCTGGTAAGTCGCGGACTACACAGCATGCAGCAGTACCCATGGCGGCATCGTGACTCGCCTCATGGTGACCCCTTTTTAAGACCTGCCCAAGGCACTCACAGGGTTGCCGATAACCCACAATGGATCCTCATTATAAACCTCCCGACCTCTTTGGCGACGGCTCCGACTCCGATTACATCCCCAGCGGTGTGGACAAGGGAAAACGAAAGGCGGAAGGTGTGTCTTGTGCGAGTGAGGGTCGTCGTAGAGACTCAGCTAGGCGGCGCTTTCAGAGCCCTTGGACGACGAGCAGCCCATCTCCCGTTACCGAAATTCTTATCACATCTCTTCTCATATCATTGATGTCCCCTCTTCAGACTCGGACACCATGTCTATGTTTGGATCCAGCGATTCTCAATCGATGCACCCTCCGTCATTGATGCGTGTTGATTCACGCCCTGTTACGGATGATGCTGCCTCCGATGGCAATGAAAGTCTCTATCAGTCTGCCGATGAAGAAAACGCATTGAGCGATCAGGTGCGTTCATTCGACTCAATTTTAGTCGGAATAATCCAATCCGATCTTGGATCGGCAGATGGATGTAGACGTACCACCTGTCCAACGCGACGAATTAGACTTGGCCTATTCCATCAAAGGCATGTATCGCATTCTTGACCTTATTTCAGAGCAAGGTAGTGGGGGTCTCGGTGAGTATCCCATTCGGCCCTCTGCACCGTTCCCAACTGTGGATCCTGCACCAGTCGATAAAATCATCATATCCCAAGACTCGCTTGCGGCATTCATAAACAACGTCTGCCCGGGCGCACACGTATCCATGACCAAAGTCAACTTCAGGGTCCTTGACAAGCATGTCATCAAACCTGTCGGTGTCTACGGAAGCAAGGCAGAGATCATCCGTTTCCTCCTAGAGCTCGGTGTCATCGATGAAACCATGTATGCTATCCCGTTGTGGTCTTTCTATCCTCTATGATTGACGTCATATTTCACAGTACTAAACAGCTTCTCGTTGACTCCGATACACGGTCACGCACACAACCAGTCCTCCGATCCGGCCTGTACATCATCACAACGCCAACCCAAACCGCGGATTATCATCAAGTATTTGTTCTATATTGGCCTGAACAAACAACTTGGAACGACTCAGCAGCATCCTCCGTTCGTCGCAATCGCATCACATTTATGCGGTTCGTACATGTTGTCGCACGTGACATTCACCTCCGAACAGATTCCATGCAGATACTTGACAAAAATGTGCGATCAGATCGTGTCTCTCATCTCACCTGAACATGCGCAAACCATTCTTTGGAATGACGAAGGCGACGAAGACCTTGGGAATGATGTAGATGTACTCGACCTGGACCAGGATGAGTCGGACAGAATGTTCACATTTGAAGTCGCGCAGACCAACGAGCAGGAGGAGTCTGTCACTGTTCGCGAGGGTTTCCAGGTCGCGTTTATTTTATGTACCAGTATCGTCCGGACTGACAGTCCTCAATTCATGGTATTTCAGGCTATTTCTTCAGAGATTGTACTTCCCGAGGCACCCACTGAAGATCCGGATCCGATGGTCCCCCTGCCAGTGACACCCTTTTTACTCTTTGGGGAGACCACACAGGGATTCATGACAGTAGAACATCGAGAAGCGAGAGTCAAACAAGAAACCTTTAGGTCATATGCGTTTGAGCCCATGCATTTGGGAAGTTACTTGTGAGTGCACCTTTTTGTTCTCGGTTCGTACGCTAATATCTTGTCTTCTCAAATTACAGAGCGTCTGACCGCCTCTGTCTGAGCGAGAAGCTGAATGACGACACAATGAAAATCTTGGTTCATGTAGGGCTCGAGAAGCGTTTTCCACAAGAATGCAGAGATTGGAAGCATGAATCTAATGCTATCCGAAACATGTTGGAATCAAACGTCAAGAGGCAGACCGTGAGTGCAAAGGCGAAATTGGCGACGGAAGTGCCCATGCTAGAACGATCACTATTCGAGGCGATGTTAGACGAAGTGCTGCGATTATATCCGTGAGGACAGTTCGCTTTGGTCTATATCACGCGTGTGCTGATTCCAGGGCCTGTTAGATGCCTTGATCGGGGGGCATTCGTTTATCCTGGAAATGAAAGGGGAAAGCCAAGTGATGATCCGGGTGAATTTTGATATAATTCGACTTGGAAACAAATACATACTGATTCGTGTAGTTCTAGAACCTCTTTCCAAACTCTTGGAACAGTACCCGAGGGCGAATGAAAGGGTCAAGCAGCAGCTAAGTGAAAGCTTTCAGAACATCGACGACCAGGAGTTTAGAAATACCAAGAATCGGATCTGCATGTTCAGGGAACTAGGTCCACTCTTGAAGAAGAGACATCTGAAATTGAGTAAGACGACATTTTCTCAGATCTCGCAGGCCATACTGGAGGGGGACGTCGAGCAGGCCAAAGCCAGTATGAAAGGTCCCAGAGGGAAGGGCGGCCGGAGCAGCACGACGATAAGTTTGAACCTGGCGGCATGGACCACTAGCGTTCGGTCAGCATTGAGGATGGCTTCGCCAGGGGAGAACGAAATGGAAGGCGTGCTGGAGGAGCTTGTTCGCCACGCAACAAAAGCGTCAACGGAGATTTCTGACAGTCAGTTTTTGGGCCAGCTGGAACAGGGCGTAGAGAAGTATACGCCACGTTTCCCACAATTCAAGGATTTCGCCGACAGGGCGAAGATGAGGGCGTTCGAGTCCTTGGAGGTCGATATCAGGAGGTCTCTAAGGAAACTATTGCTGTCGGTGCACAGGATGCAAGAGAACGACTGTGAGGAATTGGTCAAGCACGAGCATGCAAAAAGAGCGGAAGAAGACCTGGATCGGCTGAGACTGAAACTCATCGAGCATGTGAATGATTCGTCTACACGAATTTCGTCTTCGTGCGTGTCCTAGTTGGCATGGTCAGTCGCCATCTGGGTTGATATTTTTACTCGTAGGCATACCTTTTCTATCGATAATGTAGAAGAGGACCGAAAAGAGCGATACCTTGGTGAGTAGGGGCTTCCCAGACATGCTCCATGATTGGCACTCAACCATATGGTAGGCTTCAGTCGCTCAACGTCGTATCGAATTTCGGGCTTGCGCTCATCACAGGAAGATCCAGTGGAAATTTACACAGTACACTTGATGAATCTGACAGCAGAAGATCAGCACAATCTGCAGTTGAACCCAAGTGCGATCCCTTCGCCACAATTTCGGTTTCGCCATCCATTCAGACTACCGTTGGGCCATTCCATAGTGTGCGTCTCCGGGCCGTGTGACCTGAACCGAGCCTTACTTTTGCTATGAGCAGACGAGCGCAGTTGCTCGAAGGAGAGAAACTACTGCTGGTCGTTGCTGACCGCACGGGAAACTTGAATGTCTTCCTCGAAAAATTGGCGAGTATAGATGGTGCGATTGCGCGTGGCCGCCCAAAGCAACTCAATCGTGAAAAAATCGGACACGAGTTCCTGTTGGCATTCGACGAGTCGAGAAAGATGCTGGCTGTTGTGTCATCAGACAAGGCGCGTCCTAGCTTACGTCACCGTGTGCTGTTTGTTTAAACGGTTCACCTCAGCAGCAGCTGCACATTTTCGTGTTCGATGAGACGCGCGGGTTTCAGGCTTCAGGAAGCGCCATCAATCTGCATTTGTGGTACAGCGACGCGAACGCGTCTATTTGTCGTGCATGCTTTGTGACCGGAAGTGAGGAATTGGTACTGGTTGATTCACTGGCACAGGCGAGAGTGTTCTCTCTGGTAACTCTCCAATTTCGGTACGTCCGAGCTTGTTTTTTCTGTTTGATATGGGTTTTACTGATGAGGAGTGGGGATTATTAGGCCCGCCACGCTACAACTCGACCAGGTACCCCATAGTGTGTGCTCCACCCCCGATGGTGCTTGCCTGCTGGTCACACAAGCTAGGGGCAACAACTTGGTCGTGACTGCCTATCACTGGAGTACTTTCGGCTCTACAGAAGGAGCACTACTTGACCTGGGCCCGCTCACTGTCGAGAACGGTCTCGTGGTCACGTCGTTGATTACCCGAACTGCAGTACATGCCATCGTGCTCGACTTTCATGCACATGCATGCAAATCGAAAGCGTTGGACATTACGCGCAGAGTGACGGAGTTCACGTTCAAGCAAAAGGGCGTACGCGGCTCCTCTTCACGACACCGGTCGGGGCAAGGGAGTGCGACTGCGCACAACTGTCTGATTGACTGTCATGCGGAAGTCTGGACACGTTTCCCTGTCTTACCGGCAGTGCAGCGCGAAACAATCTCATCATCGAGTCTTCGGAGCACGCGGACGCTCGTGTTTGTCACAGATCGTGATTTTACGCGATATGCGCCGCATTTTACGGAAATGATTCACACATTTGAACAGGCGTCGAAGAAACCTACGGGGGACATACTCAAATCTATTCAAGTCTCTGCTGCTGCATTTCCCGTTTTTGCTGCTGAGTTGTGTGCGAGTGAGGATCGCCGGGGCGCGACTGGTGCACGTCCATGGAATGTCTCTGCTTACCGTGGAGGCGAATGGCTTGTCGAATTCCTTTGTTTGATTCCGATCCATCTTGCTCTAGCGAAGGAAAACCGGTTTTTACCGCTCAAGGATGGGGTGTATTCCCCCGAGCAAGAGAGGTCATTGTTGGGTGCGGACGTGAATCGTATCGTGGACAGTCTGTCCTTTGGGTGGTATGAGTCGTTGTTTCAATCGTATATGGCTTCCAAGGTGCGTATCATCGATTCCGTTGGTGCTCAAGAATCTGCTTACTCATGATTCGATGGTAGCCCGTCAGGGTGGTATCTTCAATGGGGGAACAGTCGGTAGGCAAGAGTTTTGCATTGAACCACCTCGTCGATACGTCCTTTGCTGGCTCGGCTATGCGGACGACGGAGGGGGTGTGGATGTCGGTTACACCGACCAAAGATGCATTGATCGTTGCGCTCGATTTCGAAGGTCAATTTCATGCGCCTCACTCGTTGCTCACTCCGCCTGATCTCTCTGCATGACAGGTGTGCATAGTATCGAAAGGTCCGCTCAAGAGGATACGCTACTCGTCTTGTTTAACACTGCTATATCTAACCTGGTGAGTAAAGTGGATTAGGAAAAGAAATGACTGGGGACATTTCGTGCTACAGGTCTTGTTTCGCAACAACTTTGCTCTCAGTCGAGATATTACCGGTCTCTTTCAGTCGTTCCAGTCAAGCTCGACTGTGTTGGATCCGAAGGCGAATCCGTCTCTGTTTCAGTCGACGCTAGTCATCATCATCAAGGTAAGACCAGTGTAGTCGTGCCACAACGTCATTCATCTAGCGCACATCTTTCTGATTTAGGACGTTGTTGACTCAGACAAGGCCGAGATTGCCAAAGAGTGGGTGGTGGCTGTTTTTAATCTTTTTTTTTTTTTACAGAACTGTTCTTGACTGATGATTACTCCTCGCAGATTTTCGCTTAAGTTCCAGCGGATCGTGCAAGACGAACAGGAGGCTAATTTCATTTCTCGACTTCACGCTGGGAAGCTCAACATCATACCATGGTAAGATAGACTGACTACGAGTAATTTCACCCTCAAGCTGTATCCTTAAAATAGGCCAGTTATCGAGTCGAAGGAGTTCTACAAACTATTTCCCGCATTGAAGCGACGGCTGGACCAACAACCAGTTACACATCGGTCTGCGGGAGAGTTTTTGCACTTGATGAAGACGTTGATGGCCAAGTTGAAGGTGAGAATCCTCCAGAGAGGAAAAATATGGATGTATCCGTCGTTCTGACTCGTAAACATGTTCAAAGGCGAACGATTGGGGCGCTATGTCTCGTATGTAGAACGAGCTTCCCTTGGTCGAACCGTAGATGACCTTGGTGCACAGAAACCATGGCGTCTCACCGTGCACAACTCATTTCAACGCTCCTCGCAAATGCACTTGCTTTCGGATATGCGGAGACATACCCGGAGCACGAGCCCCTGAAGGCTGGTCTTCGCCCACAGTCCATTGCTCCGTGCTAACTACGAGATCCGTTTGTGTAGAATCTGGACACGGACATGCCGATCGACTTGCCAGATACGCCGTACCAGCTCTTTATTGGCGGTGGTAGCGATCAGTCTGTATCCCGTGAACGCTTGTTGACGGTTCTTCGGACGGCCTGGGAAGGTCATACATCCCGTCAATACATTGCTGAAGATGAATGGGTCGCAGGCTTGACGCAACACCTCGAGAAGATCGCCAACTTGCGGATCGCTCATGTGCGCGAATGGTTGGACCAGAACTTGTCCCGGTTTCAAGTGGTAGGCGGCGCCGGCGTGAGCCATGCACGCATCGATGATTTGCAACGTCACTTTGAGAGTTCGATTGTGGACTTGAGGGGGAGTGTGCAGTTGTGTGGGATGACGTGCGCGGGGTGTCAGTTGCGATGTGTACAGAGTCGGGCGCACGAGGGTGGACACGACTGTCAGTCTGACCACGTTTGCGTGCATGAGTGTGACTTCTGTTTGGCGCTCGAACGGGAGGAGCATCGGCCGTGTGCGATGAGGTGAGTGGTAGTTTGAATTTGTAGGTGTCTGCGCTTGCTGAATTTGTCGTGATAGTGCGGGGCATGCAGGGAAGCACATGTGCGTATTTGTCTTGGCCGAGCGTGGAGGGGATTTATATTATTTTTGTAGATGTGTCCCGAGCCGGCATTTGTGCGGGAAGACCTGCGAGTTTTCTGGCAGACTTGGGTGCTTGACTGTGTGTGCAAAGGTATGCTTTGTAGACTCAGGAGTTGGGACCACAAGTTGATTGGCGCTAAAAGATGATTGATCACTTGGACGGGGATCATCTCTGCGCAGCTCCTGTTCATGCTTGCGGGAAGGTGTGTTGCAGTTGGTTTTCGATGTTTGTGCCCATTCGTTCTGATATACTCCACCTCTT
>JBBPMG010000337.1:0-26515 GCA_038090195.1 Boletellus deceptivus
TTGATAGCCAAGAGTATGTACTATCTATGACTCCACCAATGCTAAGCAGGATTCCCATGTGATATAGCAGTACATTTCATTTACTACATTTACTGTCAACATGGAAAGGGTTTTTGAGCTCACTGTATACACATTGATTCTTCTATTTTACTTCCTGAATATGCATGCTTGTCTTCTAAACAATTATGTACATTGGATATTCTACTAACAATGTTTATAAGAATTTATCTTTATAGTTGATGTTACAACATTACTAATGTGTAGGATGAAGAGTAAGTACCATTTATCACTCTGCCAAAGCTAAGCAAAATTCCCAGTAGTTGGCAGTGTGCTGAGCTCACTGTATTGTTACATATTGTTATAATCCTTTGTGCAGATCACTGATCTTTTCTCCTACCATTCCTTAGCCTTGCCCTCAGCCTCTCTTTGGCTATCACCACCAGTTGTATGTCACTTGTTACATTCTATTTCCCTATAGAGTTTTCCCTTAACCCATTCTCACTACATTGACCACATTCATCTTACCTAGCTCCTCTTTTACCCATTTCTTATCAATGTAGTCACTGTTAGTTCCTATCACTTGCTTACCTATTCCTCACCTGTGTGCTACAGTGTTCCTTTACATATTCTCTTTTGTCACACTGTAGTTGGTCTTTATGTACTTCCTTGTTACTTAGTGCAATCAAGTGTATTCTTGAGTCACCTCTCTGCCTGAGTATTGCTCAGTGGTCCCAGTCCAATCTCTTTGAAAAATTGTGGTTTTCACCTTGGGCTGAGTTGTACCTCTTTGTGAGTGTCCTGCTCTCAGTCCTTCATCCCTTAGTTCAGATCTCTCTTGAGGTACACCTAGCATAACACATATAGTATCTAATATTCAGGTAGGTACTGTAAACCCAATAGCCTAGTTTTGTACTCTAAGTTACACCTTCAGCAGCAATCAACTTGGTGTTCTCTTTATATCTCCAGTCCTTTCATTTCTTGCCTGTCAACCTTCATGTCTTGACATTCCTCATTTACTAACTAAGCATCCATAGACTGACACTCTCCTAGTTGCTGTAAGAAGTCTCTTAGTATCTTTATCTCCTTTTCCTCTGCAGATCAGCTCCCTAAATATTCTTGTCTCAAGAATATTAGCCCCTCAATCCTTCTTTCATCCTTGTCTGTTAGGTCTGTGCTTGTTTCTGCTCCAGTCAAGCATAACAGTGATCACCAGTGAGGTGTGATGTGTTATAGACTTCTAGATGAAAGTTCAAATATTCATAGGTAAACCCATAAATATACCCATACCACAGTGTCCTATGTACACCATGGTCTATGGGTATGGGTACATTGGCAGGTATGCTTGTGGGTATCAGGCTTGATACCCCAGGGTATACCCACACTATGCCCTACCTAAATCATGGCATTATAGAATATCTGGTGGAGCTTTTTGAGCGGAGATGATTGACATATGGGCAAGATAAGATAATCCTTGTCAGAATTTGTGCATTTGGAGTGGCCAACATTACTGCAAGGTGTGTGCAACAGCTACTGTTATTACTTCACAGACTCTCCCCTCACAACAGACTGGCCTGGGCTCCAGGGCTCTACACATGATAGTGGGCGAAAATGTGGATGATAACAACGTACAGTAAGTGGTACAATACAGGATCGTGCGCTAGATGGTATGATGCGGGTCTCGGCGAAGCTACTAGCCTACTACTATGCGGTTGCGGTACATGGTACGAAGTGTGACTCGAGCATGCAGATCAGTGTCGTGGGTGCTCAACCCAGCGCGACGTGCGCAGCTTGCACCACCACCACCGCGCTCGCCGGCCGGCCGATCCCGACCCCCGCTCCAATTCCCATTCCCATCGTCACCGTCATCGCCGTGCCAACGTCCCCGAGCGTCTTACGCATCCCCTCCAACCCAGCTGACCCGACCATGGCCCGGCACGTCTCTGCCACCCGCTTCATCTCTGCGTGGTGGGACTCCACCGCGAGCCGTCTCGATCGGCCGACGACGATGAGCAGCCTGGGACACGCAGCGACGTCGGTCTCGGTCTCGGTCTCCCGGAGGAGCGCACGGGCGCGGGCGATGGCGGCGTGGACTGGCGCCGGGGTGTGCGTGTCCGAGAAGTGGATGCGCGACAGTGCCTGACGGACGCCAGGCGCGCTTGCGCTCGCGTCAGACAGGGGGGAGGCGTACCGAGACCAGACGATCTGGTCTGCGGTCTCAGACTGGAGACGCGTCTGAGTCGTCGGTTGTCCGTACACCGTATCCGGGAAACCGATCGTCTATGTTTGCGTGTGTGAGCAAGAGGGCGTATGCACGTGCGAAGGAAAAAAAAAGAAAGAAACACTCGCGAGAGCGCGTCGGCACGTACCGATGTCACCGAGGGTCCCTCCGCACGCGGTGAAAGTCTCGGCAAAAGCTCATGCCTGTCCAGCTTGTCGAGATGCGCCATGGGTGGTCGCGGCAAGTCTTCCCCCAGATCGCCCGGCCAGATAGCCTCATCCACCACCCCATCTCGCTTCGTCATCCGTACCACCGTGGCCGTCGTCCTCGGATTCAAACAAAGTTGCACCACAAACTCGAGCGCAAGCCGATCGTCCGGTCCTCCAAAGAACGGTAAAAAAACGTGCACAGACCCCCCGGCGCGGACTCCTGACCGACCGGCACCCGGATCGATGAACAGCGCCACGTCCGTCTTGCTCTGTGCAAACACGTTCCGCACGAACTGAGAATGGACCGCCGATGGCGACTTGTCCGTCTTGTTCCCCGAGACACTACCAAACAGGACGTCGAACGGGTTGTGATCGCCCTTGGTGACCTTGGGGGTGGTCACCGCACCAGCCGCTGTCGCCACATCGAGCGTCTCCTCGATCGCTGGCGCTGTACTTGGCAGCCACGGGAGCAGAACGAGGTGGGACCCGTGTCTCTGCGCGTGCTCCGCCACGCTGCGCGCAAAGTCGTCGTACGGGACGACCGAGAGCGACGTCGTGACTGCCAGCTCGTTCAGCTCGCCAAACGTCCGGAATATGCCTAGCATCGGGTCCGTGGAGATCAGGCTGTCGGCGGCCGACGACCTCATCATTGCGGATGTCCGGTCAGAGAGCTCGATCAGCTGCAGCGCATCCACGCTCGCAGAGAGCATTTTTGGCTTGTCAGACATGGTCATCACTGTCGTGGTCGACACGGTGTCCGACAGGGCGCTCCGCGTTGGAAGGAGGAGGTGGGTGAGTGTCATAGCACCCGGAACGTGATCTAGCTTGTCGAGGACGATCGTGAACCTGTTCCGCCAAGGTTGTTCTTCGGTGACAATGGAAGCTTTTTCGTCATGCTGACCGTTTTCTTCTCCCACCAAGGGCGCCGCAGGTGCACTAGCCCGTACACGGCGTTCGGGCGGGTAGAGCACCAGTACGAGGGGTGTAGTGATGAACGTTAGCGTAAGTGCTTCCAGAACGAACATGGAGAACACCCTTTGGGAGAGAATTCCAGCCTGGAGGCCCACGTTCAGAACGATTAGTTCGACCAAGCTATCAAAGAAGGTAAACCAAGGTAGGACGCAAGAGAGCCAAAAGTAACGAACCCCTTGCAGCTCATCAGTGCACCAACCGTGCTTGATTCACGCCAGCCATAACCGGCCAGTCTTGACGCGATCGTACACCCACCAAACTTCCCAGAGAAGGAAAGGGCAATGATAGCAATAGTGAAGGCCCAAGTAATACCTACGAGCGTGGTGTCAGCTCTAATCAACATTAGGAGTTTTCCCGAAGAAACGGACCGTTATCGAGCAACCCAAGATTGGTGTTCAAGCCGGACAGTGTAAAGTACTGTATATATCTTGTTGAGGATGTGGTTAACAAGAGTGGCAAATTACGTACGAGCGGAAGGAAGACGATAGAAACCATGTCTTCAAGTTTCTCTGTTAGGGTGATGGCGAGACCACCCTCTCGTGGGACGACAAGTCCGGCAAGGAACGCGCCTGAGGATAAATTAAGCGTGGTTACGGGTCCGGGCAGCATCCAACGCACCAAAGATAGCATTTACACCAATGCTATCGGTGAAGAAGCCAGAGGCCCAAACAAGAATCATGACAGCAGTCATGTAAAACATGGTAGGACCGTTTTCTATGCTGCCTGTCTTGCGTGCTAGCCATCGCATGAAAAACTTGACAGGGATCAAGAGAAAAATGGCAAAAGCAATGCAGACGAGCAGGATCCATAGCGCAGATAGACCGGAGCCAGCGTTCACGAGTGCCACGCTCAACGCAAGCAGAGTCCATCCGACAATATCGTTACCAACGCCAGCAGAGAGGACGATGATACCAACGTGCGTGTCGAGTAATTTGAGCTCTGTGAGAATACGACAGAGAACGGGAAACGCTGTGATTGAGTACGCGACGCCTGTGAAGAGCATAAAGTAGGTGAAGTGGACGGAAGGGTCGATAAAGTGGTGGTACAATGGGATGGAGAGGGCAGCGCCGAGACCGAAAGGAAGAGCGATACCAGCCAAAGAAACGATGGCTGACATGCGTGCATTACGCTTGATGATGTTGGTATCGATTTCGAGACCGACAATGAAGAGGAAAAGACAGAGGCCAATATTGGCGACGAGAGACAGGTATGGGAGGGATACGGCAGGAAATATATTGTCGGTGAAGCCTGGGATCCTCCCAAATGCAGTCGGGCCTGACATAGTGTGTTGGATAATGTGGAGATAGCAATGCAGCTGGCATACCTAGTAGTATGCCACCGAGCACCTCTGCGATGACCCTCGGTTGTCTGAGCCGACGGAGACCAAGGGAGAGTAGCTGTGCCATGATGACAATAATACCTATCCAGTGTGAGCGAACAAAGCAGGATTGGATTGGGTCACTCACCGACTTGAATGATCCATAGTCGCAAAGGATCTGAGGTTGTAAACGCAGCAGGGTTGGTTCCAGTGATTAGACCGCCCTGTTTGAGAGGATCAGCCGGAGAAAGCTCAGAGAGAAAGCGAAAAGACCTCTCCAGTCGCCTCTCGCTTTGGGAAGAAGGGAATAGTTGAACCAGAGTGATGGGACATGACAGGCGAAACGAAGAGTTGTCCCCGGCTAATATGGGTCTGCAGGCACGGACACATTATATATCAACGGTGTTCCGAGGGGACAGGTGTGGAATGAAGCTGAAACATCGATCCGGATCGTGCGGGCAATGCTAGAGCTAGACTTATCGAGCTTATTCACGGCATTGGGCTTACAGGATCCCACCAACAACTGACTTGCGGGCGCACGCCGGCGCCGGTGTACGCCATTACGTTGCCTGTCAGATCGTGGCCACGGTTGTGCTTTGATGACGGGAGAGACAGCTGACTGGTCGACCCTTGAGGGCTCCAGTCTCGTGATTCTGAAGGACCAATTCTTGGTGATGTGGTGAGGGTGCTGCTAGGGCGTCCAAGGGGTCCGTTTACATTCTCGGACTGGTGGCTGAGCCGACATCCACAAATAGACACGTGTATATCATCGTTGCCGGACTTGGGCCATGCAAAACATGTAGTCTTGACAACCATCCACCAGTGCGTTCATAATGGCGGACCGCGATCCGTTCAATCAAGTAACGCCTCGCTCGCACTACCGCATGCTGGAAGTTCAACGATGTCAGTTCTTCATAAACGAGCACCATCGATAAGGGCATTGACAAAAAAACTCAAAAAGTCTTGATGATTTCGCTGTTCCTTGGATCGGCATCTCCGGGAATGTCGCCTAGCAAATGCAGAACACATGCAGAACCATGTCAGATGACGTTGCACATTGCGAACAGGACTTCACTTGTCCCGGAAATCTCCCTCGACTCGTGTGTAGTATGAACTTATCAGTAAACGGAACACCGATGTTCTTGATGGAGATCCTTGGCGCGCATAATGCATCGCGGGATCCCTGTTCATATGTCCTGGAGGATTCATAGCCAACATTCCTTGCCTAATCTTCATCCATCCCATACTGGTACGCTCCGCCCTGGCTGGGTCCGCAGGCACAGACACATTGGACGTCGGACGTGGTGTGCCGCTAGCCCGGATCATGTGGACAACGCTGTGCCAAGCTTGCCCTTGACGGTGGGCTTATACCGTCCGATCGATCGACCTGCGAGCATGTATTGTGCGCCATTATCTCGCTTATCTCGCTTGTCGAGCTGCGGTGGGGCCGGTACTTGTGATAGCGGCATCTTGTTACCTGCAAGACACTGGCATGTGACCATTCTGCGGTGCTCCACTTGGCCCAGATGACCCACAGCTTGGCAGTGGGCTTGAAGCGACCGCTAGGGCACGCAAACGACCCTAAAGGGTCTGCCCCAGTGTGGGGTACAGAAAATAGCCTTTGCGGACCACCCTGGCACAAGGCTTGTGCAATCCGTGCCTTGCGACGACGTCACATGCACAACGGAGCAAGTCAAATGTCTAATGAATCGTAGATATTTGACGTCACTAGCCAAATCTAGGATATAACAAACGTAGCACCTCAACACGCGTAGTACATTCCGCGCTCTTCGTTCAGCGTCCCTGGGATTGATGTCGGTAGCCACCGCCAGACCCGTACCTGGAGGATCCCCTCGCGAACGAGTCCGCATTCATTCCGTACCCATGCCCACCACCATATCGCCCATCCCTCTCGAGCGATTCATAGGGGCCCAAACTATGCGACGTAGTCCTGTGAAACTGCCTTTGAACAGGGGCAAGTGGACGCAGGCCAGCCGTGGAGGATTGCGCATAATAAGACTCAGCAGGGCTAGGGACTGATACCCTATAAAACTCCTCTTCGGGTTGAGACAGGGCCAGCCGAGTCTGCACACGCTCTGGAAAGCTGGGCGTCTGAACAGCGCCATGTTGTGGGTAGTCGGGTGCTCGTGGCATCGGGAAAGGATCGTTGTCTTCGCCCTCCCTATCGGATTCTTCTACAGACACTGCAATTAATCCCGCAGTTCGACGGAGTTACGTCACTCTCACCTTTCTCCTCGGGCTTGTAATTGAACGGGAACTCACGCATCTTGCGAATTGCATGAATGGCCCAGAAGAAGAACCCTATGCCAGCGACGCTACAAGCTGTAAGACAGGACAGTAATCGTAGACGAACAATGACATCAGAGGTCGAGGACCGACGTACCGACTATCGCGATCAGATCTCCAACGCACACGTTAGACTGGAGTGTGAACGGCTTGCATTCCGGAGGGGTAGCCTCGCCGGAACTCCGAGCGACGAGAGGGTTGGGCGTGAACATCTCGGCTGTCGCTGGTGCTCGGGCTGACGAGGAAGCTCCGAGTACTAGCTGGCCAGACAGGTATCAGACTTTCAAAGCCTTCACGGTTAGGGTGATGATCTAGCTGGCAGGATGCAAAGAGCAGGAAGAGAAAAGACTAGGAGCTTCATGGACCCGATATTTATAGACTTTGTTAGGGGCTCATGGGTCCCCTCTGACTTACTTTGGGCCAGTTCGAAACGACGAAGGAGCAAGTGCATACGTGAACAGCAACAACATCTGCAAACGTGAACGATGCTCTTCTGTCCGACATGCGCAAACCTGCTGGTCGTGTCGTCAGAGACGGGGTACAACAAATGGGCCTGCAACACCTGCCCGTACGAATTTCCGATTTCGAAGCAGGCAGGGCCCACGCATTCCTGGTGCTTGCCTGGTGTGCTCAGCAATGTCCGCAGATGACCTCGCGCACGCGAATGAAGCGGAAGCAAGTCGACGACGTGCTCGGTGGCGACGAGATGTGGAAGCATGCCGACGCGACAGACGGTGTGTCCCCTGCTCAGCACACTCTCGTCCTTACGCTGTCGACAGCGACCTGCGACAAATGCAACCACCGACGAGCGTATTTCTACCAGCTGCAGATCAGGTCTGCTGATGAACCCATGACCACCTGTGCGTCGTCCATGCATCTCTCGCGTCCAGCATCTAACACGCTGCAGTCTACCGGTACCAGGCTCTGCTGTCTTTCTCGCCCGTCGCTCACCACCTTGCTCCCCAGATGCGCTGGCTGTGGATACCAGTGGCGGGAAAACTAGTAGATTACTAGCGTTACCCTACATTGAGCGTGAGAAACGGGATGGGGGTGTATGTCGAGCATGGCGAGCACGCCCCCATCGCACTCTTCATCCCAACTCTCATCTCATGTCTGATCAATCGCCCCCTCCGAAACCAAAGCCAGGCTCACTCCGCGACAGGATCGCCGCATTTGAGAACAAGGGCTCTTCTTCTCCCCCTCAGGGCCCTCCAGCTCCCCGTCCCAAACCAGGGGGCCTCCAATGGAAACCACGACCCCCCTCGCCCTCCTCCCCTGACCACGTGCCGTCGGGCGAGCGCAAACAACCACCCAATACAGGCGGAATGTCCTCCTCCGATGCAGCGGAGACCATCGGCCGCGGCGGGTCCCTCAAGGAACGCATGGCTGCGCTGCAGGGAAAGGGCGGCTTCGGTGGTGGAGCTCCACCCCCTGTTGCACCCAAGCCCACCGTCGAGCGCCCAAAATGGAAGCCAGTATCTGACCCTGACCAAGCCACCTCGGGCGATGAGTCCAAGGACGCCGTCGCAGGCACCGATCTCAGCGGCCGTGGGGCCTCGAGGTCACCTCCACCTCGTGCTACCGTTAGCCCACCCCCAGACATCCAGGGAACGTCCGATCGTGAAGGCGATCCGGTTGCACAAAAGGGTGAACTTGATCCGGAAGAGGAGGAAAGACAGCGCAGAGCAGCGATTGCAGCTCGTATGGCCCGTCTAGGGGGTGCCAGGTTCGGCATGGGTCCGCCGATCTTTGCTCCCAAACCCGTCGCACGCAAACCTGACCCCGCACCACCCGCACCCGAGGTCAAGGAAGACACGTCTGTCGGTCAGTCGGCCGTCCTCAAGGAATCGGGGCAAGGTGCGACTTATCCCCGGTGGCACTCCAGTTGTTACTTAACAAAAGTTTCTGTAGCCTCGGTAACGTCACCTCCCCATGTCCCCTCAGCCACTGAGTCTTCTATCCCCGAGCGCACCACCGGATCAGGCATGTGTTCTGAATTTCGGACATCTATTCACATTGATCGATTCTTTAGAACGCAACGATGAGCTCGAATCCGTGCCTGCACGTGCACCTACCTCAATGCCCGTGCCAGCGGGTCCTCGTCGGGCCGCTCCTCCCCGTAAGAAAGGGTCCAAGAATGCACCCACGGCCGCCCTTCCTGAGCCTCCTGTCGAAGAAACGGAAGTCGTGACTGTCCACTCCCCGCCCGTTACAGATGAGCCTGCCACGAGCGTCGATCACGACGCATCCCCAGCCACCACGGCCAACGCTGAGCAGTTCACAACACCGTCACCTACTTTCATCGAAGCATCTCATGGTTCCATCAAGGATGTAAGCATCGTGGAGGGCTCAGGTGGCCAGAACGAAGAAGCCACTGACAATCGACAAGTCTCTGACGAAAACCCTCGCGAGGCTGTCGAAGCGGAGGAAGAAGACGAGGAAACACGCCGCCATCGCGTCGCAGCCAAGTTGGCCCAGATGGGCGCATTCAACCCGCTTTCCGGGCCTCCTCCCGCCCCGCGGCGCTTATCACTTGACGAGCAGACCACAGCCCGTTCCGAAGAGCCCCTTGATGCCGAAGACGAGGTCAACGTAGATACGGAGGACTATAAGGGGACTCTCCCTTCGCCACCTGCTGTTCTAGCAAGACCCATCGCAGCTCAACCAGTCGAACACGATGCTTCCGAGTCGCACCCCGAGACTAACCAAGATGACGGCAAAGTCGACGAGGACGTCCAGGCGCCAGCGCATCGTGATGGTGAATTCTAATTTCTCTCTCCCTCACCCCTTTCCTTTTGTCGTGTATCGTGTCGTAGGATCTGGGTATTAATGTAGTCTCTTCCTCCCCTTTTCTTCCTTGTTCTGGTGACAGGCGAACATACGGTCGCATCGTACACCGAAGAGCAAGGAGACGTTCATGACGGGCATATACGATCTGCGCCGGAATCCTCTGACGGGCGCAAACATCACGTACCTCTTGACATAGCCGAACAAGAACATGGCATCGCTTCGTCACAACAAGCGGATGCATCCGAAACATCAGGCACGGCCCTACCCGAGGTAGAGAAACAAGAATATGGACAAGATGATGCAGACGACACAGTGGCACGTAGCACAATAGTTGAGATTGACGGCGATAGCAAGGACGAGGTAGAGACAAACGAGGTTCCATCTCGTGTAGCCCAGCCCACACTCCCTCCTCCGCCAGTCAACTTTCAGTCTAAGCCAACGTCGCCACCTTCTCCGTCGCTCTCGCCATCGTCAAAGAGATCCGTACGGGCACTGAATGCGGATGAAGAGCGCCCCGCATCGCCAGACACACCACCTCGACCCGTGCCGCCACCTGGCAGGAGCGGTAAGCGTCCAGGGCGCGGAGTGTGAGCTCAGCTGAACGCTTGCGTTTTGCCCGCGCAGGTTCGGTGTCAGAGGATGGGCCATCGCCTCCCCCTAGGCGGACCACCCTTCCACCAAGACGCACGAGCGTTCGCGTGACGGATGCTGACGTGGACCTACCATCTTCCCCGCCGACATCTCCTCGGCCGGTTAGCCGTCCGCCCCCAACGCCACCGATAATCACGAAGCTCGGAGCCCAGGAGCAAGTTGTACCAGAAGTATACGAAAAGGGTGAGTATTACCTTTTCCCCTGGCAAGTGTGCCGGTTTTGACCCTCGGTCAAGCGGAACACTATGGCGCAGAGGAATTGCCGGAAAGAGCGACATTCCAGCAAGGAGGCCAGGAGGACGAGGCATCCGCGCACCGTCTCGCGATCGCAGAACGTATGGCTCGTCTGGGAGGAATTCGATTTGGGGCGCCGTCACCGATGAATCCACTCTCGCGGCCCCCTCTCCCTGCGGCCCCCCCACCGACGTCGATACCCCCCGATGAGATAGAGTCGGAAGAAAAGGAGGAAGAAAGGACGCTAGGAGACGACGACGACGAGAGTGCGAGGAAGCAGCGGATTGTGGCCAAGTTGGCGGGGATGGGGGGCATGCGGCTTGGCATGCTGCCTCCTGTCGCGGGGTTACCTCCTGCGTTGGCTAGGCGACCGGTTGCGACGCAAGAGGACAGTGAGGGCGAGGATGCTGTGCTTCCCGTGCCTGTTCCTGCGCCCCCGCAGCGTCTCCTTCCTACTCGGGTTTCTGTTGAACAGATTACGGGGAAGTACGCCGAAGAAGACAGCTATCAGACGTTGAGTGATAACGTGAGGGCCGAGGCAGAGGGGGTCCGATATTCGGATGCGGAGGTTCCCTTGGCGTCCGAGGAAGAGGGTGCACCCGCGTTACCACCAGCACGACGTGCATCGCAGACGCGGCACCGCGGAGAGGCGTTGCCCACCCCACCACCACGCATGACGTCACGTTCACCTCCGCCCGTCCGGCCTCCGATTCCGGCAGGGCTGCTGGGACGGCGGCCGAGCACTGCCGCATCGGGGTCGAACCCGAGACGGGAGTCGGTGGACGAAGCGTCGAGCCCTCCACAGAGCGAGACGCCCACGATGACGGGCCATCCCCAGTCCGAGTATGTCATGGTCGAAGCCGAGGACCCTGACGAGGACGACACGCCGATCACGCCAGCGCCGCCGCTACGCCGCAAATCGACACGCGGTGCTGCACACTTGGTCCCGCTACCCCCGCCCCCGCCGCCGTCTGCGATTGATCCGCCAGAGGCTTTGACAAACAGTGCACAGTGGGACATCATGCCCTCGATTCCGCAGGGGCACGAAGGTGGGGAGGGGTCAGAGATGACGTCGTCGGGGTGGTCCGAGGACTCGACGGCGGTGTATGTGCCGACATCCGGGCCTGGGTCTGGAGGTGCAGTGCTGTCCCCCGAGTCTCTTCCAAGTTCTCGTAGCGCGTCGAGCAAGCTGGTGACGCTTAGTTCTGATTCCCGATCGGGATCTATCCCTGGATCGGGGTTGGGTGCGAGGAGCATCGATCATCACCAGCCCCAGCAGCAGCCCCAGCACCGCTATCGACAGGAACCGACGGCGGACGAGCTGATGGCGATATGGGGCAAGGTCGGCGTGCGGGTCGTCGAGGCCGCGACGACGTTGTTCGAGAAATCGAAGCGGGCGCTCGTCGGGGACGGGTCGTACGCCGGATTCGTGCGCGCGGTACTGGTGCAGGTGCCCGGCGTGGTGTTGCCTCCTGGCGCTGGCCACGTCGAGAGCGTGGACGAGGGTGGAGACGGAGGCGGAGAGGAGTGGGGATATCCGGTGTACGCGCAGACGGGCAACGCGGTGCAGCGACGCGTGTCCGACATCTTGCCCGGCGACGTGATCACGTTCCGGGACGCGAAACTCAAAGGGCACAAGAGTCTGCACCCGTACACACAGATCGTCGGTGCGGGTGGTACCCCGTTTGTGGGCATCGTGTCCGAGTTTGACACCAAGAAGAGCAAAGTGAGGGTGTGGCAAGCCAACCAGCACGTCGGGCAGCAGGTGAGTCTGTCCGTCTTCCGACGGCTGGCCCGCATGAAGAACGGCGGTGTGCTGACGCCGAGGGCGACGCAGACGGTGGAGATCGTCAGCTATCGGCTAGAGGATCTGAAGAGCGGGCAGGTCAAGGTGAGCAGACATTGCAGAACTGTACTGGGTCTTGTCAAGACTAATCTGGCGACGAACAGATATATCGAGTACGCGAGGCATGACACCACCACGCACCTCTACTGTACACATACTTTTTTCTTTTGCTCTTGTAATGGCACATCTCTTCGTCGTTTGGAATCTCATTATGTATTAGTGTCGTGACAAAGAACAATAACAATCCTTGGATTACGATGACTGATATACACGATACAAGGGCATGCGCGCAAGAATAAGCGGTGCGCGAGGGGTGGACGGGAAGACACCAACCGACACAGGTTGTATAATCGGAACACTCATCTGACCTTGTATCGTGTTTGCGCTAGGTCGTCAGCCACCCTGTACTTGGACGCTGGCGCAAGACGAAAACAAGGGCCGCTCACTGACAAGGACAATCACTTGTCTGACAGACTAGAGCCGGCATCCTTGGGCATGAGGTGGCCGCCAACACGATGATCGGGTGCCCGTCTCCGATTCGCTGCTACAGCCAACATGAACTCAGGGGGGCGAGCGATTTCGACGGGACGACACGCACCTAGTGGTGCACCACCCGAACTGTCGCCAAGTCTAGGTCTCTTGACGACGGGCTGCAGCACGTCGCCCGAACCGGCATCTATGCGCGTTACTGCAAGAGCGGAAGCAGGGGGAGGTGGACGCTTGCCCCGGTTTTTCTAGACGTACAGACGCACGTCCATGAGCACGTCAAACCCGGGAGCTGCGCGCGCAACGTACAAATCTATCTGCAAACTGCTTCTTCCTGCGAGGACGATGGGCGCACACAAACGCACGAGGGCCAGATCGATCAGAAATGAGACGAGACACGGAGTGAAATGGGGGACCGACTTGGCAAATGCTTCCTCGACTTGACGTCTCTCTACTTCTTCCTGTGAGCAGAAAAAAAAAAGAAATAAAACGACGGGAAAGAAGGGGTTGTTGGGTGACACGGGCGGACGTTGCTTACCTGCGTGATGCGTTGGAAGCGTTCGAGAAAGGAGCCGTCGTTGGAAAACACGTTGACGGGCTTCGGTTTGGAAGCGGGCGCCTTGGAGAGAGGCGGCGCAGGAGAGGACATGAGGGTGGTCGCAGAGAACGAACCAGATGCGGGGAGAGTGGCGGACATGGTGGAGCGGAACAAAGACGTAGGAAATCACGTGTCACACAAAGAACGATCGAGAAATGCCCCGACCATCAGCGCTACCACCGCCTGCGTGGACGTCCGCGCCCGAGCAGTCCTATGACTATGGGCGGTTCGCCGAGGCGCCAGAGGAAGACTACGACAGGGCGGACCTCTTCTGCGCGCTGAATGCGCTCGAGCCTGCCAGATTGCTGCCCAGCAGTGACGTTGACAGGATCGCGCGCGAGGGCTGCAGCGCATGGGGACTCACGTTTCCCCTCACAGACCTGTCTTTCACACAGCGACAGACGTTTCAAGGTACGATACACAACCAGGACAAGTATCGCGGCACGGGCATCGTCACCAGGGTCGCGACGACAGAGGCTTGCAAGGACTGTTGCCTGATCAGCACTCTTCCCATTATCTGTGGTCTCTACCATCGCCCACGCGCACGCGACAGGGGCGTCTACTTTGAGCTGACGATCCAGAAGATGAATGGGGTCATCGCACTCGGTCGGGAGTGTACTCTATCCGGCCTTTTGGGGTCACTGAACACCACTGGACAGGAACTATCTGCCGACCTTATCCACACTTTCGACTTCCGGGGTGGCACCGGCAGAGCGCTGCGCTGCATCTGGACGATATGCGCAAGTTTTATGAGCGTTCGGACGGGGGGCAGGAGTCTGGGTTTTGGGAAGTCACCGGGGGCCGACCCCTCGGCGCAGGAGACACCCTGGGGTGCGGATACGAGTTTGGCGAAGGCGGCACCCTCTTTTTTACGTTCAATGGAGAACGCCTCGTGCCCGACGCATTCAGAGGGTTGTACCTCGATGGCGCTCACGACGTGTATGCTGGGATAGGTGTTGACGGGGAGAACACGTTCATGGTCAACTTTGGGGGGGACGGGTTCAAGTGGCGGCCTGGAAATGAGTGGCGGTGGAGGCTGGACGAGCACGTTGGGCGGCTGAGCTCGCCGGAGTGGGCCACGGAAGCACTTCTGGTCGTGTGTGTGATACGTGGACGGATTTGGGTGTCTCTCGCTCCACTGGACCTGCCTGAAATGCGATGTCGAAACGGCCGGGACGGGGACGAGGAGGCGAGGACGGGCTCTGAGGCGAACCCGGCTTTGGCAGTTGACATTGTCGCTTGCGTGCTCGGCTCGCTTCGCGTCTCTCGCGTAATCCTGCGCAATTTCGTTGCACTGCCGACTCATTCGTCTTATTTATGGCTAACATCTCTCACCGTGCCTCGGCTTTCTGGACCTCTCCGTCGCCCAGCCGGTCCACTGTCGCCACCATGCACGACGCCGACGACCTCGAGGCCACGGACGAGTTCGTGGACGACCTTGGGTACGATGGCAGAACGCCGCTGGACAAGACCATAGACCGCATTGGAATGGGTGCGCCCTCCCTACTCCCGTCTCTCTCTTCTTATCTTCTCCAGGGAGCTACCAGTGGACGCTACTCTCGCTGTGCGGGTTCGGCGAGTGCCCATTTTACTATCGCGGATCACACATCGTTCTGACTCGCGCGGATCACACTCTTTAGGTTGGATGGCGGACAACGTGCGTTCCAAGCAACAAGGCTCTCCGCGCCCTTGACTTGTCGCTCAGATGTGGATTCAAGCTGTCGCCATAATCCTTCCGCGCGTGCAGCAACACTACTCAGGTACATCACCCACTCGGCGTATCTTGCTCGTCTCCGACTGACGTTTGCAGTCCCCGACAGTTATATCGGGACGCTCTCGTCATCCATGTTCGCGGGCATGATGGTTGGTGCCGTCGGGTGGGGGACCTGCTCCGACCTTGTGGGTCGGAGCGCCGCGTTCAACGCAACCCTGTTCTTTACTGCCCTGTTTGGCATTCTTGCATCGTTTGCAAATTCATTCTTGGGCCTCTGCATCTTCCTTTTCCTCCTTGGCAGCGCCGTCGGAGTAGGTAAATCCTGATCTCATGTGACACAACCGCTCATCGTGGCGCCCAGGGGTCTATGCCCACAGATGGCACACTTTTGCTCGAGCACATGCCGAAAGGAAAGCAGTATCTAGTTACTGCGCTCTCGGTGTTTTTCTCCTTTGGATCCGTCCTCTCGGCGCTCGTTGCGCTTTATGCTCTCCCCGGACATTCGTGTGCGCACGACCAACCTTGCGATCCGGCTCAAAACAATGGTTGGAAGTCTGTTCTCGTCTCTCTTGGTCTCATCGTGGGTGCTCGTCTGTCACGCCGAGCGTGCATGTCCGCTCACACGTACGACAGACGTTGTCCATGTTCATTGCCCGCATTCTATTCTTCCGGCTGCACGAATCCCCACGCTATCTCGTCCACGCCGGTCGACATCAAGAGGCGCTAGAGTCCCTACAACTCATCTCTCGGTTCAACGGATCCGACATCACCATAGACCTCGATGACGTAGACGATCGGCGACCGCCGCCACCCGAACCCCATCCGCCATCAAGTGAGTCGGACGAACGCGAGCCCTTCCTGCCCCCTGCACAGGAAGCTCGCCCTCCTCCCGAGACCAACGGGAGCGGGGCGAACCAGGGGGTGCCCGGGGATGCGCCGACGAGGGACGAGGGAATAAAAGACTACCAATCGATGGGCGACTCTCCCAACTCGCTCGAGTCCCATTCGCTGGTGGCGCCCGTCGAGGAATACCCCCCACCGAGGCTGAGTGCCGCCCTGCCCGATGACGAGCCCAAGCACCCCCGCACACGTCATGCTTCCCCACGGTCACGTGGATCATCCATGCGGACCGTGCTGCCCCGGTGGCTCGCGCGACCATTGATCGCCTGGCTTGATCGCGTAGGGATGGTGCTCAGTCCAGAGTGGTGTCGGACGACGCTGCTGGTCTGGGCCGCATGGCTCTTCATGTCACTCGGTGCGTCCGTCCCTCACGACGCCATGACGTTGTCACTCACATAAGGGCCCGTCAGCCTACACAATGTTCAACGTGTACTATCCCAAGCTCCTCGAGACAGGGTCGAGAGGCGGTGATTCGGCTCCGAAATCGCTCGAAGACAATCTCTGGGACGTGGTCATCTTTACGTTGGGTGGATGTCCGGGTGCGCTCGTACGTCACCCCTTCTCATCTTGACGTCGCGTGTGTGGAAATGACGTGGGGTGTTAGCTTGGGGCGTATATGGTCGAGAGTACGCTCGGTCGGCGGCAAACGTTGGCGGCGACGACCCTCTTGACGGCATTCTTTTGCATGGCCTTTGTCCTCGTCCAGAGCCCATTGCTCGTTCGCGTCAGTTCCGTAGGAATCAGTCTGGCAGCCACAGTGAGTTAAGCGGATTCGATCTCCGTGTATGACCTTGATCGACTGACGGGCTGGTGCGGTTAGACGATGTATGCGGTCTTGTATGGGTGAGTGTCCTTTGTCAATGACGTATCCGGCCGTCTGATCACGAATGGGTGTTTTTAGGTGGACCCCGGAGATATTTGGCACCAAAGTGCGCGGGACGGCGTGTGGGATCGCATCGGCTCTGTCACGAATGTACGCCCCCCCGTCTTGCTTCATCTTTCGAGCGCTTATACCCTTTTTTCTCTTGAAAGAGGTGGGATGATCGCGCCGTTGCTGGGCGGCACGCTCCTCTCCATCAGCCGCGCCTTGCCGGTGTACGCGAGCGTGGTGGTGTACCTTGTCACCGCATCCTGCGTCCTCCTCTTGCGCGACGCGGTTGGAAGTGGGGAGGGCGGTGGGAATGGCGAGCGCGCACTAGTGCACTAAAAGTGCGGTATCAGTACGGGTGCAAGTGTGGAGGAGGGGGACCAAGTAAGCTAGTTGGACTGGGCGAGTCCTATATTATGTATTCTACTCACATAGAAGACGAGAGGGAGGGCGGCCGTCTGTCACACTACCGTACTTGTTTGTATCGCTGTTTGCTGTCCTGTCTCGTCGCCGCATCGTTGGAAACGCGTGATAGGCTGACCATCGTGGCCTTGAATGACTCAGGCCTTTGCTATACTGTACGTACATATGTACATGCTTCTTAGAGTGGACGGACGACGCGCCGTCTTGTGTGTACCGAACCGACGACATGCTTGCGTAGCGCCGAACGAACCAACGCTCGCAATTCATGTTGAATGGGCGCACGACAAGACAGCCGCGCGCGCGGGTGACATGCAACGCGCACTCAAGCGGGGGGGAAAACATCAGATGTCGAGCTTGTGTGAAGACGAATGAGCGAGGGTCGCTCTACGAGAACACAAACGTGACTCTCACAAGGTTGCTTCGGCTGAGATGTGCTCGCAAGAGCCCCTCCCGCACTATGACAAGACCGGAACCCAGAACACGTCAAGGGAGAGAGAGAGAAAAAAAAAGCCGACGAGAACATACCGAACAAGCGCGTTTGGGCCGCCGTTTGCGCGTCCTGTTCGTCAGACCGTCAGCGACACAGCGCGGCACGCGATCAACAGGAGAGAATGAGCTCAACGATGTCCGACGTGAGACAGATCTGACACGGTCGTGGCGCATGAGAATAACGCGTCGCAATCTCCTTGAATTTCTGACGAACATCTGGGGGCAAGAAACGATCGCACGCGTGAGCGGTCTCTCATGAGTCGCATCGACGACAAGGGGCGCACGTACAATGGACGACGGACTGCGTCTCGTTGGGGCGATCCCCGTATGAGGGTATGTAGTGTTTCACTTGGACTCCAGCCGCGACCTTCTTCGCTAGGATGTCGGTCCCGTTGAGGATGAGGATGAGAGTCGCCTGACTCAAGAGCCTAGACGAACAGACGGATTTCCATAAGACGAAAGAGTCTTCAAGTTGGTTCACCCTTGGATGTTCTCGTAGCTGCTCGTCAAAGCCCGAAAGGGGAGCCAGAAAGATGATCGCATCCACTTGATCAAGGTAGGGTAGCCACGCGTTGCGCTACAAATGCCTCGTCAGTCAACACACGCGAGGGAAAGGTAAAAGTACCTGGGTACGGGAACCGCCGACGTCGTAAATCTTCCATAATGCCGATTCGCTGCCTGAATCAAGACTATCACATGGCTATAGAGTGCAACGCGGACGTTCGCGCACCTTCTTGAACGTCTAGTTCGTATTCCTGGATGTCTACAGTGCGTGGACGTACGTGAACAATATCATCTTCTGTCGGCTCATAATCGCGTACTGCGATACGCTCCGCGTGGTCTAGAAAGCTAGGGGGGGGGGTCGCGCACAACTGAGGAGCATGTCGGGACAACAGATGCACGAGACGAACAAACTAGCAGGACCGTCTAGATGGACATCGTATCTTTGCAATATCTCGTGAACGACGTGGTCCGCCCAAAGTGCCATCATGTCAGCCCTGTGGTCCGCGATGACATTGGTGACATGCTGAGCGTTCACGTCGTCCTGTTCGACCGGGCTGAGGGAACTCTTGGTATCAATGGGACAAGTCTCCTGTTCTGGTGTATCCTTGGCCTTCGCGACAAGCAGCTGTTTCAAGTCATCCTCGACGTCACGGAGGGGACAAAGCCGAAGCTGAAGTAAACGATGCTCGTCCGTGAAAGGAGGGTGCGGTTTCCCGTTATCAACGTCCAGAACTTGCAGTAGCACATCGAGGATGACGTTCACGGAATGCACGAGGTTGAGCTGCACGGCGGTTCTCAAAGAGGCGCGTTCTTGCTCCCACTTGTCTCTCGCGAGCCACGTGCCAAGGTCTAACATACATTCTCAGCACCAAAGAAGGACAAAGGTAGTGGGGCATCACTGACGATCGACGAGAGCGGATTTCCCTGTGAGTCCGAAAAAAGAAAGATGGTCAGTCGTCACTTTAGAGAAGCCGACCGGAGCAAGGGTTGGATGACCAGCTGCAGATTGTGATAGACTCACCCCGTTGACATTGGCCCAGTAATGCTATTTTCACCAACCCTCTGCGCCTCTGGAGTGCAAGTTTCTCTGCACGGAGTCGTTGGTCAATGCGGTCGCTGACCCTGCGAGCTTCCGCTTCGCGCTCTTCTCTCACTACCTTCTCTTCTGGGGTTTCGCCAGGCGGCGGGGCTGTGAAGACGGCCAACGGGTCCGAGTCGCCGTAGTGGACTGCCATTGGAGACGGTGGTTATGGAAGAAAGGGAATGCATCGCTGTCGTGCTGCCGCCACGGACCCTGGTACGCCAAGGCCGTCATGTATACATTTGCGGTGTGGCCTTTCCAGGCGAGCCTTGATACGAGGCGGTCATTCCAGCTAGTCAGTGACGCTGGCTTCCTTGCGGCCATGAATAGCAAAGACCAGCAAGTATTGTCGCCTCGAGGGACTACAGCTGGGCAGCGGCAGTGTCAGTGTCGGCAGAACGAACAAAAAGGGTTGCCGTCGGACGACAGCGAGTCAGATACGGGAATGAGTTCACGGTCCAACAAAACTTTGGTGGCTGCAAGATAGAACCCTCGTGTTGACTAGGTACCCACAAAAGCAAGTCTTTTCGTCTCGCTATCGCGGTGCCACATACAAGGCTGTTCGTCTTTGTGATCTCGCCATGGGAATGCGACACCCGAAACCCAGGGTGTATGAAACCAAGGTGTCGGTCAGGGTGATGGAGTTCGAGATACACATTGACTCTAGAAGTAGGACGAGTACAAGGATGTGTGCCTATCGTCTTCTTTGTGTGCGGCGACTCTGGCCTACAAACGACGGGTTGAGTGACCTGCTGAACGATACACACGATTGACAAACTTTTGTCCTTTGCTTTGGCGGGCGCGCCCTTGCCTCTCGCCTTCTTCATGTCCACGTCCCACAGTCTCTGTGCCTCTGCGAAATTGACCAGCTCCAACTGTGGCCATTCTTTTGCAAACTGGGACATGCAGAGGTCGACGTCCTTCGGGTAGTAGTTGACCATGGAAGGGCCCCGAAGCCTTGCGCGCAAGTATTTGGCACCGGTTCGTGCGGAGGCGGGGTTGTAGGCGGTCTGGAAAATGGCACACCGCGCCTTGACCAGCGCTGCCAATCGACCGGGCGTCACTGCTGCTGCCATGCTGGACTTGGAAGACCCGCGTCTGCCGTTCGGGCAGTCATGCTCGTACAGGACTCCGAACACCGCTCGCCAGTACGACACTCCCCTGTGCGTGTACAACACTTGTCACGGGAAGCACGTAGGATGCTGATAGCATGTAGTGTGTACGAGAACGTGGGCCATGCTCCCGTTTCGCCTCTTTCTTCTCCCGAGTCAACTCGCACCTGATCCCGGTTTCTTGGGCCCGGAGAGCGAGACGCCACCATCAGCCCTTCATGCGTGACACAGATCGTGCCCACTTCCCGTCAGTTGCTAGGGAATGGACCTCAGTTTGTCTTCGGAGTCCGCCACAAGCTCGAAGTCACTTTGTTCACGAAACATGTTACTCAAAGTCGTCGGGACACTCAAACATTGTGAGCTCGAATCTCAGTATGCTGGCGTGAAAAGGCAGTAATTGCAGTATGCGGGCGCACATTCCACGATTGTCTCTTCCTCGGCGAATCCAAGGCCAACACGACCATGGCCATGATGTCTTGCGTATCACCGGTCGGCGCAAAATTACGGCAAAACTCTTGGTGGGTGGGCTCCTCCACACCATGTTATGGGCGGTTGTCCTCGGATGTCCGGTTGTTCCAGGGTCATCGAGTTCACTCACAGCATGAGACATATCGCCCTGAGGCAAGTCGTGAGTGGGTATCCCAATAGATGATGCAGAACGTTTTGCAAAGTGGCGGGACATTCGGGGTTTGACTCAAAGTTTCTGACGTGTCGAGTCATTAAGATTAAACATGGCCTGCACGCGATGGCAACGCCCGGTGTATGTAAGTAACATGATGAGAAAGGCGCCTCAAGCTGTTCACACCACCTTGCATTGGTTCACCTGCTCTCCGGGCACTCCGTTTCGGTCTCAGGATGTATACTACGGGACCCGGACACGTTTTATCCTTGCATCGCGAACGCAGTCAGGATCAGGGTTGCCAATCTGCGGCCCTTGGACTCGATCCGGCATCCCCGAATATCTTCCCGCGAATTTCGTTCGAGTTGAGTTTGCCTACTAGTCATGGACGTCATTCGGACTAGAAGCATGAATTAGTTTTGTCCACAGGCCATACCATATCCCAAGTTGCGTTTCCTCGCAAGTGACCGGTTGCGCTGCGAGTTCTCTCGCTGATAATGGCGTTGCTTTTTCCTACGGCTCTTTCGGTTCCATGACATAACTCCCTGTCATGCACTTCTATTATTCAACGCAACGGCTCACACATATATCTCAAACAGCGCGAGGTATTAGTGTGCCATCTTCCCCATCTCTTCCCCCGTAACAGAGTAGCTAGATCTGTTCTGAGCCATTTCAGCTGCACTTGCGGAAATCAAGCATACAGCTGAACGGGGATGAGTGTGAGTAGTTTGCTTGTAACTACTGGGTTTTGACTGTACCCAATGACAGGATTTCAATACGCTCGCCCGTCTTGCTGACCGTCTCTACTCGCGTTTCGAGGCGAAAGGCGACCCCTCGGACCTCAGCCTGTGCATTGTCCGCTACCGCTCCGCGTTGACGCTGGCCGAGTCGTCTGCCACTTTATCTAATGATGCACGAAGCACGCTATTCAGTAATCTCGCTAGCGCATTGTCCATCCGCTTTCAGCGCCATGGCGACATGGCTGATTTGGATCACTCGGTGGAATGTCACTTTGCCGCCCTGGACCTCCGTCCTCCCGGACATCCTAGTCGAGCCAAGACATTGTCCAACTATGCTACGGCGTTGCTTATTCGGTACAGCCAGCTTGGCGAGCAGAATGATGTTGAATTGGCGATCAAGCACTTTAACGCCGCACTTCCCCTGCTTCCCCCTGGTGGGCGGATAATTCCCCTCATGAACTACGCCAGCGCTCTGCTTTCTCGCTTCCAGCGCTCTGGTGACGTTTCGGATCTCAATGATGCGATATGCCAATATCGTGCCGTCGTGGATTCTTCTCCTGGCGAGAACAAGTCTACATCGTGTTATAATCTTGCCAATGCCCTCTTGTCTCGCTTCAAGTTGGAAAACGATCCAAAGGACCTGGAGCTCTCCATCGAATATTCGTCTATCGCGCTGCAAGGAATGAGCGAAAGTCACCCAGACCGTCTCCTCGCGCTCTCATGCCTTTCGACCGCCCTCATCAAGCGATATGAATTGAACGGAGATACCGAGGACTTGGAGACTGCAGTGAGGAACCTCACGTCCGTGCTTGAGCTCCAGTCTACTGGAGACACACCGCAGTACGTTGCATTCTCCGGTTTAGCGAACGCACTCGTCTTGCGTTACAAGTCACAGTCTGATCTCGTCGATCTCGAGCTCGCAGTCGACCATTACCGCACTGCCCTCGTCCTCCTTGCCGCCGACTCTGAAAGTGAGAAGGTATTGGGTAATCTGGCTCACGCCTTGTTCCTCCGTTTTTCAAGGCTGGGAAGATTGGGCGACCTCGAGGAGGCCATACAGAAATACTATCTCGCCTTGGAGGCTCACTCCGAGGATTTATCACAGCGCGTCACCACGATCGAGGCGCTTGGCACGTGCCTAGACGTTCGTTTTGAGCAACTCGGCAACCCAAGGGATCTTGACACTATCATTGCGTTTTACGACGAGGTGCTGGTCGGAGCTCCGCAAGATCATCCGCATCGAGCAGCCATCCTGACAAGGTGTGCGAGCACCCTGGAGAAACGGTTCGGACTATATGGCGGGATTGTTGACTTGGATAGATCGATCTCCTGTTGTCGCGAGGCGCTTGAGCTGCTACCTCCTGGTCATCCTGACCAAGCAGTACCATACCAAGTACTCGCGTCCTCACTTTTGTTGCGCTTCGAAGAGATAGGGGACGAATTCGACCTCGATGAAGCCTCCTTCTCTTGCAACACGTCTATAAATGCAGAGTGTGCGTCTGACTCATCACGAGCAGCCTGTAACCTACTGCTTGCCCGAATCTCAAAGGCACGCGTCCTCCCCTGGGAAGTCAGGGATATCGAGCTCATACTCCAACACCTCCGCACTGCCAAAGATCTTTGTACTCTGACCGGTCCGCTGACTCCAGACGTCTATGCCGAACTAGCGTCGACCCACTACCTTCGCTTTCTCCGCGAGCAAAGACCCTCTGATCTCCACGAGGCTCTTGGGCTCCATGAACTCGGTATGAACGTCGCCAATGGCCCCTTGTGGTCTGCCTTTCGTGCGTCACTGCAGTGGGTTAGGGACGCAGAAGTGTATGGCCATCGTTCAGGTGTCGACGCATATCGCTGCACACTCCGTCTCATCGAGCGGCATGTCTTGGCGCTGCGCTCGCCTGAGCTCCGACAATGTTTCGCCAAGAGATATTGCTTTGGTCTGGCTTCCTCTGGTGCCTCTTTCGCGCTGCGTTTCCAGAGCCCCACAGAGGCGATCGAAGTTCTCGAGAGTGGTAGGTCAGTCGCGTGGTCCCAGCTGGTGCGCGCCCGGACGTGCTTGGACGATCTGCGGCTCATGAGTGAAGACGAGGCGTCGCTGGCGGACGACTTTGAGCGCCTCACGCTCCAGCTCGAACGCCTTTCCAGTGTATCGGACGCATCCTGTTGCAGAGACATCAAACCGCTACTGAAAGAAAAGGAGGCGGTCGTGCAACAGATCCGGCGTGTGGAGGGCTTCAGAGCGTTCCTCAGATCCACCTCCTTCTCCGACCTCGAAAAGGCTGCAACGGACGGGCCAGTTGTCCTCCTCAACGCGTGCCAGCGCACGTGCACGTGCGATGCGCTCATCGTGTTGTACAACATGCTACCCATCCACGTTCCCCTTTCGGACACGACGACGTCCGATGCCCTCTCGCAGATGGCGATACGCTTCCGGGAGCTGACGACGGGGATCGGTGGCGGTGGCGACAATCGGGGAGCGCTGGAGGGCCTGCTATCGGAACTTTGGGACGCTGTCGTCTTTCCCGTCGTCCAACACCTGCTCCCGCATGCGCCGAGGGGCTCTCGCCTGTGGTGGTGCCCCACTGGCGTGTTCACGTCGCTGCCCCTGCACGCTGCGGGCCCGTACGGGGGCGGCGCCCCAGGTCTTCCACAGCTATACATGTCCTCGTACACGCCCACGCTCCAGGCACTGATACGCGCCCGGAGGACGCGCCCTGCACCACGCGCGCGTCGAGCAAGCGTCCTTCCGGCCTTGTTCAGAAGCAAGCAGTCGAAGCGCCCACCATCAGGTGGCCCTTTGACGACGACGCCCACGATCGTCGCAATCGGCCGCACAGCGTCCGGCGAGACCGACCACGACCTTGACCTGCTGCGCAACTGCATCCCGCCACGCGTGCCGTTTCGGCGCATGGAAGGCGGGGATGGCTCGGAGGTGAGCTCCGAGACCGTGCTCGCCGCGTTCCGTGAGCGGCCGGTGTGGCTCCATTTGGCCTGTCCTGCATCGATGGACGCCGATGGCCTGCCGTGCCGGTCGGGATTTGTGATTGGAGAGGACGGCGACGACGGGGGCGGCGGTAGGGTGTCGCTACGCGATATTTCTGGTGCGCACGTCCAGGCCGAGTTTGCGTTCCTGTCTGGACGGTGTCGTCGTCGTAGTGGTCGCAGCGGAGGGGAAGATGCGCAGCTGGAAGAGACGATGCATCTCACTGCTGCGCTCCAGTATTTGGGCGTTCGGAGCGTGGTCGGCACGCTTTGGTCGGTCGACGACGAGGTCATGCAGCGCGTGACCTCCGCGTTCTACGAGCAAGTCCTCCTCAAGGCAGGGGGGTTGATGCACTACACGAACACGGCACAATCGCTCCACGAGGCGCTGGCAGCACTCGGAGAGCAGATACCGTTGGCACACAAGATCGCGTTTGTACACGTGGGCGCTTGAAGCGTACCCAAGTATTGCACCAGCCGATTCGTCTGTTGGATACGCGCGGGTTGGTTAGTTTTGGAATTTTGGAATCAGTGTATGCATTATGGATTATTGGAAAGGACCAATGACATTCCCTTGAGCAATTGTCGCGGGACGATAGAAATACAGGCCATCTGATTGCTAATCGTCGATCTCCAAGTCCCCGTAGGGCTTAGCTCGGAAATACGAGTCCTCAAAGTGATGGACCCGCACGAAACCGTCCTCTCCTCCGGACGCGTAACAGGTTCCCGATGGGTGGACCGCGATACTGCTCTCTTGACGGTCAACAGAGAGCACAATTCGCTCGGTAGAGCCAAAAGAAGCGAGACTGACGTGTTCACGGGCCCGAAATGCCCCTTGACGCGCCCGACCTCTTCCTCGAACACCTTGTGCCAGAACCGAGTCTCGAATTTTCCTTGCCGCAAAGCGGTCGTCGTGACCTGCATCGCCTCTTGTCCACCGCCGAGGAGGACCTACATAACCCGTTCCCCGGTTCGAAAGAGGTGATGACACCAAACGTGAAAAAAAAAGGAAGATCGTGCGCACGTAGGGCTTGTTTGGCGCGAGCGCTGCGCTATTGAGCGGGGTCTCGGTCGGGTACGTCTTGAGCACGCGCAGGGTCTTGGTGTCGTGCAACTAGCGAGGGGCGCACGCGCACGGGACGTGAGGGGGAAGAACGGTAAACAAAGGAAGGGACGGACTCGCGCGATCTTGTCTTTACTGCTCGTCACAAAGTAAGTGCGGTCGGGCGAGAGCTGGAGGTCGGTGACCGTATCCATGTGTGCGCGCTCGTTGCTCGCGATCTCCGTCCCGGACACGGCATCCATGAGGGCGACCTTGCCCGACTCGTGCCCGGTGAGGATGACGTTGGGCGTGTAGGTAAACGCGCACACCGTGGCTTTCGAGCCGATGGGATGAAACATGTGCTCGGGTTCGCTTGGCTCTGATGGCGTCCGATAATAATAGTAATAATAGT
>JBBPMG010000338.1:0-26490 GCA_038090195.1 Boletellus deceptivus
GTCGACGAAGTGTTCACTCCCGACTCGTCGCGGTACTGGCCTCTCGATGGCTATTCCCCAGGAAAATCACAGTTTTGCTTCGACAAGCAATACATGCGAGATTATCTGACATCAATCGGATACCGGAAAGGCTTTGAGAGTGGACCGGACGGAAACGGGGAGGGCTGGAGTATTAGTGAACCCGTCATTGAGGAGGCTCAGAGCAAGTATAGGACTGTTCAAGAAATGCTAGAACGCTCCCCGTGAAGACATCCATTCGAGAGATCTATTTCTAATCAATTGACAAATCCAAGGTATCCGTGTAGACGCGTGTGGAGTACATTCCCATCCAAATACATTGCCAGTTATTTATGAACCGCTGGCTTACTTGCGAGCGGGTGCAACCATGTCCGGCCACGCCCGTTCATACTGAACAGCAGGCTTTACAGCGACTCCAAGAGCACGTGCTGCAGTCAAAACCCAGTTGGGGTTTCTCAACAGCTCTCTGGCAAGGAGAACTACGTCGGCTTTCCCATCTTGGAGGTACGACTCGGTTTCAACCGGGTCGGTGAGCAAGCCGACTGCGCCGACAAAGATACCGGGGTGTGCAGCTCTCAGCTCTGCTGCAAATGGAACCTTTGAACGTAAAGCATGTTAGCTACACATGTGGTGCAGGATCGGAGAATGCGCACTTGGTAACCGTGCTTCAAGGGAATCTTTTGCGCGACCCAGTTGCCGCCGCTACTTGTGTCAACAAGATCGACCCCGAGAGACTTCAATTCACCGACAAAGATTTTACTTTGCTCGATACCCCATTGTTTCCACTCTCCGTCGTCGCCTTTCTCGGGACCTTCGGCCCAATCTGTTGCGCCAATCCTGACGAACAGGGGTTTGTCCGCCCATGCCTCACGTACTCGGCTGATGAGACGTAACGGGTATCGCATCCGATTTGTGAGGTTCCCACCGTATGCGTCTGTACGCGAGTTTGACAAGGGGGAGAGGAATTCGTTTATGAGATAGCCATGAGCGCCGTGAAGTTCAACGAAGTCGACTCGATCTCCAGGTGAGCCTGGATCAGACATCGAGACAAGCGCTGAAAATCTCACATCCAGCTTTCTTGCAGCGGTTCACAGCTGCGACGAACGCATCTTCGACATACTTCAGATCATCTTCTGACATGGCCTTGGGACGCGGATAATAACCAGAAAACGGGACCGTGGTGGCACCATAGACTGAAATACTATTTCGGTGAAGAGAACACGACAATTATAGCAACTCACCATGATCTGGCCACCCGCCCTCTTCCTTCTGGACGACGAAATCGTCGATCCTATGCGTTCCAGCGGCGTTTGAACGAACCCATGGAGTGTAAGTGGATGCTTTGCGGCCAGCATGCGCGAGCTGTATCCCGATCACGGTACCTTGGGTGTGTGCAAAATTTACGATACGCTTGAGAGGTTCTATGTGGCTATCTTCCCAGATTCCCTGAAGGAATCATCAAGTCGGTGAGTAGTCAGCGTACAGCTTACTCACCATATCTTCCGGAGCTACGCGTCCCTCGGGGAGGATCGCCGTAGCTTCAACTACGATTGCTCCAACACCACGAGAGGCAAGCCCCTAAAAGAGCCACGGTAAGACACGAGAGCGGCAGAAGTACTGGACAACACGAACACCAACGTGAACGAGATGCCAATCGGTGGCGTGTCCGCGGTCAGAGCTATATTGACACATGGGAGACTGACAAAAGGTCAACACCTCGTCGGAGAAGACTTTGACAGACGCACTGCCCAGATCCTATTCTTGAAAGTAATATTTCTGATCGTGATTGGTTGGAATAGCATCGGAAGTTTCTTGTTTTGCGTGAAAATATCCTAGTATTAATGTTGAGCCATGGTGCGTGGTTTACCTAGGAGGTGAACACACCGTGTTGGTATAAGCCACGCCAACTTCTGGCTCGTTGAGCGGGAAGAATCCTTTGACATTGGGGACGGCCTTGAGCACGTTCAGCGATGCGTGATCTGGAGGAGCCCCGGCCTGTTGCTCCTTGCATGGAGCACCCAAGGAAGCGTCTTCTCTGTACATGATAGGCATTTGGGACGTCGAAAGAGAGTCTATGAGTGTCTGTTTCGTGAGATCAGAGCGACAACCTTTGACCCCGAAGGTCTCGATGGTGGGACCGGGGAGATAGCGCCCCGGTTCGGATCCGATTAACGCCTCCCCATCATGCCAGACCTCACCAGCATTTTTATTCCGCACCTTGGTGACATAGAGCCTGGTGCGCGATTCACATTTAGCCTGCCCATCGTCACTTCCTCCCGAGGAAACAAGTACTATGCGAAGCTCGGCAAGATAGCCGAATCAGACCAATATACCGGTGAGGCAGAGTCCCTCAAAGCGATTCATAGCGCTGCCCCGGGCCTGGCACCACGAGTGTTCGCGTCCGGAGTGGTCGAAGGCGGGTCAAACGAGGCAGCCGGCAGACCCTACTTCCTCTCCGAGTACAGAGACCTAGGATCGTTGTCGGGGAAGGCAGCCAAGCTTTTGGGTAAAAGAATTGCGCTCGAACTTCATGCTTCCAAGAGCAGTAAAGGCTATGGGTTTGAGGTTCCAACCTACTGTGGGGCAACCAGACAGGAGAACGGGTGGTTTGAGACTTGGGAGGAGTGCTACAGTGCTATGATCAAAAATCTCTTACTCAAACTCAATGGCAGACGCGGGGGCACAGAACTGATCGCCAAAGGCGAGGAAGTAAGGTCAAGGTAAGCTGCGGCCGGCAACAGTGGCATGGTGATGGCTTATCACGAAGAGTTATACCGTGGTTGCTCGGTCCGTTGAGAATAGAACCAGTCCTCCTGCATGGTGACCTCTGGGTATGTTACGGGAACCAGCTCCTTGCGCCCTTGACCATATTGAACTGGGCAGAGCGGGAATACAGGGGTCGATCGCACCAACGGACAGCCAGTCATATTCGATCCGTCTTCATATTTCGGGCACAACGAAGCCGAGTGAGTAAATATGCACATGGAACGATGTGTCCCAGTCTAAAACTCTGCGAAGCCTTGCAATTTCCCGCATGTTCGGGGGTATTCCAAGCACGTTCTTCTCCAGCTACCACGAGAACATGCCGAAAAGCGAGCCTGCGGAGCAGTACGATCTGCGCGCCGATTTGTATGAGCTCTACCATTATCTCAACCACACGGTGCTGTTTGGGGTGAGTGGGGGGGAAGTGACGAGAGCGAACTTGTTGACGATCGTCGACACAGGGAGGATACGCGAGCGCTGCGCTGGCCAAGATGGACCGCCTCTTGAGCAGCTGTCCCTTGTAGATTACTGATTAGTCATCTTTCATTGCGGAGCTCGAAATGACTGCCGCACCAACAAGCACCAACTGCTTACCCAGTCGCGCTCGTTGGCGGTGACGACGTCCGGCCTTGTCTCTTCACCGCCATCACCGCTGCCGACCTCTTTCTCGCCACACTCTGCGCTCTGGAATAACAAGGGCTGATCCTCGCGCTCCATATCCTTTGCACCCCCACCATGAGCCAAGGTACCTATAGTCGCAATTCTATTGCTCATGTCTTCTGAAACACTTGTTGGAGATGAGAATCCTCCTCAGAGTGCATTTTCGTATGACCCAAACTACGCGATGGATGACGAAGAAGAGGAATACGAGGAAATAACTCAGGAGGACTGTTGGACCATCATATCCAGCTTCTTCGAGCAAAAAGGTCTCGTTCGACAGCAGTTGGATTCATTCGACGAGTTCGTCCAGAACACTATGCAGGAGCTAGTCGATGAAAACGCGGACCTTATACTCGACCAAGCCGATCAACATACTGGCCACGAATCGGACATGACGCGACGTTACGAGATAAAGTTTGGGCAAATATACTTATCGCGGCCAACTGTCACCGAAGCGGATGGCTCTGTAGTCCCTGTTTTTCCCCAAGAAGCACGCTTGCGAAACCTGACGTACTCAGCCCCGCTGTATATCGAAATGAGGAAGAGGGTGTTGCTAGGTCGTGAAGACCCAGACGGTGTTCCTGGAGACGTGATTTGGGAGGCTGAGGGACGTGAAAATCCCGAGGACGCGACAAAAGTGTGGATCGGCAAGGTAAGCACTTTCGCATCCGAGCGTGCACCAGAGGTGATTTGCTTTTGTAGGTTCCTATCATGCTGCGGTCTACGTTTTGCATTTTAAGGGGCCTGCAAGACCAGGATTTGTACGACCTCAACGAATGCCCGTACGATTCTGGAGGATATTTCATTATCAACGGGTCCGAAAAGGTCCTGATCGCACAGGAACGCATGGCCACAAATCATGTCTACGTCTTTGCAAAAGCTCAACCTTCTCCGATCGGCTTTCTTGCCGAAATACGGAGTGCCGTTGAGAAAGGGGGCAAGACAATCAGTCAATTTCAAGTGAAGATGTTCCACCGTAACCAAGAACGATCGGTACGTACTGAACTCTTGGGCGAACGCGTGTTTACGCTCCTCTAGCTTGGAAATGTCATGAAAGCTACTATACCGTACATTCGTGTCGACATCCCTATCTGGGTCGTCTTCCGCGCACTTGGTGTAATTTCGGACCGTGATATTCTTGAACACATTTGCTACGATATGCAGGACTCCCAAATGCTGGAAATGTTGAAGCCTTGTATTGATGATAGTTTTGTCATCCAAGACCGTGAAGTAGCCCTTGACTTCATTGGGAACCGGGGTACCACCACTGGTCTCTCCAGGGAGCGACGTATCCGCTACGCACAAGAGATTTTGCAGAAAGAAATGCTGCCGCACGTTTCCATGGCGGAAGGTTCGGAATCCAAGAAGGCATATTTCTTCGGCTATATGGTCCACCGACTACTGCTCGCTGCTTTGGAGCGGAGAGAGCTCGATGACCGTGATCACTTCGGCAAGAAGCGTCTCGACTTAGCCGGTCCTTTACTTGCCAACCTTTTTCGGATGCTCTTTAAGAAGTTGACAAAAGACGTTTATCGATATCTCCAAAAGGTATGTCCAAACGTTTTTTGGACTAGGTCCGTATTTGAGTTGGTTTTTTCTAGTGCGTCGAGTCCCACAAAGAATTCAACCTTTCATTAGCTGTCAAGCATCAAACCATCACCAATGGGCTTAAGTACTCACTTGCCACCGGGAACTGGGGCGATCAGAAGAAATCCATGGCTTCAAAAGCTGGCGTATCCCAGGTGCTCAATCGATACACTTACGCCTCAACCCTTTCCCATCTTCGTCGATGCAACACCCCGCTCGGGCGAGAAGGCAAGATTGCGAAACCTCGTCAGTTACACAACACGCATTGGGGAATGGTTTGCCCTGCGGAGACTCCAGAAGGTCAAGCTTGTGGTCTTGTCAAGAACCTGGCGTTGATGTCTTGTATCTCTGTCGGTTCATATTCTGCTCCCGTCATCGAGTTCTTGGAAGAATGGGGTCTCGAATCGCTTGAAGAGAATGCACATTCGTCGACTCCTTGTACAAAGGTCTTCGTGAACGGTGTCTGGATGGGCGTGCACCGTGATCCTGCCAACCTTGTCAAAACAATCAAAAAACTTCGCAGAAAAGATGACATTAGTCCAGAAGTTTCTGTAGTTCGTGATATCCGTGAGAGGGAGCTCCGCCTATATACGGATGCAGGGCGAGTTTGTCGGCCACTTTTCATTGTCGAAAACCAGCAGCTTGCGCTACAAAAGAAGCACATCAAATGGCTCAATCAAGGCTTCCGTGATGATGACGGTGAAGAGTTCAAGTGGGAACAGCTGGTGAAGACAGGGATAATTGAGTTGTTGGACGCCGAGGAAGAGGAAACAGTGATGATCTCAATGACACCGGAGGATCTGGAGAATTCCAGGTTACAGTCGGCAGGAATCAATCCCCACGAGAATGATGGAGATTTTGATCCTGCAGCGCGACTAAAGGCTGGAATTAATGCGCACACATGGACTCATTGCGAGATTCATCCTAGTATGATTCTTGGCGTGTGTGCCAGCATCATTCCATTCCCTGATCATAACCAGGTGCGCACTACTTGGACATCGAGCGATAACGGCCTTATACTTTTGCAGTCACCACGTAACACCTACCAATCCGCCATGGGCAAGCAAGCTATGGGTATCTACCTCACGAATTTCTTGGTCCGGATGGACACGATGGCCAATATCTTATACTACCCACAAAAACCTCTGGCTACCACGCGTTCTATGGAGTATCTCAAGTTCCGTGAGCTTCCCGCTGGTCAGAATGCCATTGTCGCCATTCTCTGTTATAGTGGCTATAACCAAGAAGACTCCGTCATCATGAATCAAAGTTCCATTGATCGCGGTCTCTTCCGAAGTATATATTATCGGAGCTATATGGATCTTGAGAAGAAGAGCGGTGTCCAACAGCTGGAAGAGTTCGAAAAGCCAACTCGCGATACTACCCTTCGCATGAAGCACGGGACATACGATAAACTGGAGGACGACGGCCTTATCGCACCAGGAACGAATGTTAGAGGTGAAGATATTATCATCGGCAAGACGGCACCAATCCCTCCGGATAGTGAAGAGTTGGGTCAGAGAACTCGGACACACACACGACGGGATGTCTCAACACCTCTCAAGAGTACAGAAAACGGTATCGTTGATCAGGTGTTGATCACTACTAATTCCGAAGGACAAAAGTTCGTTAAAGTTCGCGTGCGCTCTACACGTATCCCACAAGTTGGAGACAAGTTCGCTTCCCGACACGGTCAAAAAGGTACGATCGGTATCACGTACCGACAGGAGGACATGCCATTTACCGCGGAGGGTATCTCACCGGACCTGATCATCAATCCACATGCCATTCCTTCCCGTATGACCATCGGCCACTTGGTCGAGTGCTTGCTGTCAAAGGTCGCGACGCTTATTGGCAATGAGGGTGACGCTACTCCCTTCACGGACCTCACAGTCGAGTCAGTTTCGACCTTCCTTCGCCAGAAAGGCTACCAGTCCCGTGGTCTCGAGGTCATGTATCATGGTCATACGGGGAAGAAGCTTCAGGCCCAAATATACCTCGGTCCAACGTACTATCAGCGCCTCAAGCACATGGTAGACGACAAGATCCACTCGCGCGCTAGGGGGCCCGTGCAGATTCTGACGAGACAGCCTGTGGAAGGCCGTAGTCGTGATGGTGGTCTCCGGTTTGGAGAGATGGAGCGTGATTGTATGATCTCCCATGGTGTTGCAGCGTTCCTGAAGGAGCGCTTGTTCGAAGCGAGTGATGCTTATCGACTGCACGTATGTGACATGTGAGTGCTTCGTACTCTCTTCCTCCTGCTGTGGAACTAAGCCTTCATGTAGCTGCGGTCTTACCGCGATTGCCAACTTGGTGAGTGTCATTTGTCCGATCGATCGATTCCGATGGCTGATAACGCCGTCTACAGAAAAAGCAAACTTTCGAGGTATGATGATTTATGCGAAGACATTTCGACATGACTGAGGTCCTTGATAGTGCCGCGCTTGTAAAAACAAAACTGCATGTTCCCAGCTGTACATTCCATATGCGGCGAAGCTGCTATTCCAGGTCTGTCGAAGTGGTCTTGCTTTCTTGGGTAATTCACTTGATGCCATTTCCCAGGAACTTCAAAGTATGAACATTGCAGCTCGTTTATATACTGTGTCCACTGGTCGTGTGAGGGACTCTTCGTAGTATCATGTCAGTGTCAAGGGCTCGGCGAGCGATAGAGTGCATGTATTCTACAGACCATAATTAACAGATGCTATGAAAAGAGTGACATTGGCAGTCTAGTCAGTTCTATCCTTCTGTTGCCTTCCTCCCATGAGGCCTGCGCGCTCGTCTGCTGTCCCATTCTCGTCGAGAGACTTGCGCTCCCCACGTCGCTTTTTAGCTGCACTCTCAGTCTCATCGTCGCTACCAGCGTCTTCGTCGCCAATCTCGAAAACGACATGATCTTCTGCGAGCACTTCTGGTTCCCTACGGTTATTGACAAGAGTGACTTCATCATCTTCACGAACGGTTGTCCGAAGTTGAAGGGCCTCCAGGTCATAGTCTTCGGCATCCTCGTCCTCCTGAGCGATCTCATCTGACATAGCAAGCGTAGACATCAGGATTACAGATAAGTACAATGCTGCTCAAGAAAGGAGAAGGACTTATCTTCGGTTGTTCTCGGTCGGGCGCCAAAGGTAAGCAATTGACCAAAATGAAACGAAGTAGAGTATCGCAAGATATCCGTCGAGGAGCCACCACCTCATGCGCCAAGATTTAGCAGCATAATCTAGTCAGGTATCGAGGAATCAAATATGAGCCTATCCATCAATAAATAATCAAACCTTCGGCCAACCGGTCGGAAAACGCCATAGACGACACGACAAAAAAGATGGTGATGACGACGACCGTTGCCAGTAGAATGTAGTGCAATCGCTTGAACATGGTTAACTTGTACCGTTGTTTGCGGATAGTCAACTGAGTCATTGTACCTAGGATCGAATGTCAGTGGTTTACTCACGGTGAGCAGCACGAGGATCCACCCTACCATTGAGGGAGTAAATGATCCACATAAGGAAGCCACTGAGCGTGAATGCCAAAGGTACGATGAATAAAAGGAGGACCAGCGCTGAGGTGGACTCCAGTTCAAGCTCGACAATGCCAACAGCATACAGCACTAAGTAGGTGTAAGCGGAAGAGTTCTAACATCCAATATTACGCACCTCCAAAGATGAAATGTGCACCAGCCAGGCATTGACATCTCAACATCGTCCTTCCGAGGGATTCTCGGGTGACACTAAGACCAAGCGAGACAACTAGTAACATGAAAAACGACAGTGCATTCCGCCCGGCATCGAGTATAGCGACTGCGAAGAGAGTTCGGTACCGATAAATCCAGCTGTGTAGGAATCTACTAACCGACGAAGAGAAAAACAGTGGAAGCCATATTCTTGCCATGCGCGTTGAGATACCTATAGTAAACTGATAGTTCTTAGATACATATCCCTCACAATGTTCAAGTAGTAACTTACCCCAACTTGCCACCATTTCTATGACAAGAAATCCAATCAAGCCAGATAAATAATACTGCGTAGCACGCATGTGATGAATAGATGTAATTTCCCTTGTTTACGAGATGGCGTACCTGAATGGGCAACAGCTCTGAAAGGTGCCTGTAGCAGATATATGCCCAAGCGGAACCGAACAGTGCATACGCAAAAAACATGAAGAGGTAGAACTGTGGGTAATCAGCAAGTATGTCAATGGAGACCAGAAGGAGAACTTACATTGACTTTTGGATAATCAGTCGCAGGAAGTTTACCGTCGAATGTATTTCTAAAAAGAACGGCACCATTGTATGTTGAGTGAAAAGGGAGTTGGCGGGTAGCGCTAGGTGTCATCACGGTGACAGGTACAACGGCTGTAGGGTGAAGGTATGATGTAGGTGCCAGCATAACAAAGACAACTAACTTGCCTACGCAATAATATCCGGTCTTCCGGACCTGGTACTGTATGGGGGATGTGTATGCCAATGCTCCTGATGGACTCGGGTTCAGGGGGTCATCGCTACGCCGAGCATGGACTACGAAGGGTGTAACACCCCTTGCGAGCCAGGGTGACATGTTATCATTCGGGGGAGGGCTCGGATTTCCCTCGGGATTATCCCAGAACGAAGAATTGCTATCTGGGACCCCTGCATCACTGAGTTTAACGCTCGCGGTCCAGAAGCTCGTCTGCGAAATGAGTGTGAGATCGTCTGCGTCTTCGGCGCCAAAGATGAATTCTCCAATGTTCTCAGAAGAGCAGAGGCCGGACTTCACAGCCTCAGTTGTGCAAATATACGTTTTCTGCTGATACAAGGTCGTCGTGAGTAGAATCGACAGCAGCGACGCAGGCGTCACTCACGGGGATGGAATCGTCGGTTTCTGACGTGACTTTACCCAGGTACTTGACGTCCTTCCACTCGTATATGACCATGGCCACCTGGCCATGAGATGAGCTGGCATCAAACGTGACTGACACCAACTGGATGTTCATAACCGGCAGAAGGGGCACACGGACAGCGCGTACCGTTGATGTGGGTGTCGGGCCCCCCCCACATACCCGAACAGACCTGCCTGGAGTAATCTGAGTCAGATATGGGGACTTCATAGGCGGCGGCGAGGGAGAGTGCGCTGAGCAATGCCAACAGCGACGAGACCATAGTGGCGCATCCAGCAAACGTCTGTTATCGTGTGTTTTGCAGGGCCCGACTGTGCACCTGCGCAGGCTGGTCACGTGCGCACGACAACCCACCGAGCCCGAGATCAAGGCTTTCCGCACATCATGCACGGCGACGAGGAGGACGTCTTCGACAGCGTCACCTGGGAGTCGGCCTCTGCGCCCTACGATGTTGATCCCCACGCACACCTCTCCGGACCGGGTTTCAAGCAGAGCACCGCTGGCGTCGAGGAACAGCGCGGCCCACACGATCCCAAGTGGGAGGGATACCTTGTCACGATGGTCAAGGATCCCGTCAAGGAACTCGCAGAGACAAAGGATGCATACGTATCCTACCTGGTCACAGGAAAGGTCTGCAGTGCCTCTCGTTCCGTGCGCTTTCGACGTTGACTCGGGCCAAAGACGAACCTTGCTATATTTTCGTCTCCCAACCCATCGTCCCGCAGACGGTTCACGGATTTCGTTTTCTTACGGGATCACCTGGTCAAGAATTTCCCGGCATGTGTGGTACCGGCACTCCCTGACAAACACCGGCTTGGTACGTCTCACCAAAGCAAGTACGACACAATAATCAATCACCCACAGAGTATATTACTGGCGATAGATTCAGTCCCGAATTCATGGAACGCCGTCGACTAGAGTGAGTCCGTTCGGGAGTTGTCCAATCTCATGAGCTGATCCGACCAAGTCTTCATCGGTTTCTGCAGCGGATAGCACGACATCCCACTCTGCAACGTAGCACCCTTGTTCGCGCATTCTTCGAGTCCACGGAATGGGTATGACATCCGCCTCTCCTCTAGCCGTACTCATCGCGGTCTCGTGAAAGCATGTCTTCATGCACCAGCATCTTGCTCACCCACCCGGCCCTGAACCCACACCTGGGCTCATTGACAACATCTCGGACACCCTCCTGAACGCTTTTGCTCGTGTCCGCAAGCCCGATGAGCGCTTCCTACACATGCGCGAATCGGTGGACAAATTTGAGGACGGACTCGTCCTCAGTGAGCGCATTTGGAACCGCATTCGTGGGCGGACGAATGGTAAGTCGGTGGGGTCTACAGTTCTCTCGGGGAGTTCTGAGGCTGAACGAGAGGCAAACTGGAATCCGGTGAAGACCTCACGGCCGACTATCACGATCTTGCTGTCGCCGTTCAGGGCCTCGGATTTCTGGAGTCTGGAATTACAGATCCGCTCAATCATTTCTCGAACACCCTCCTCGAGTTTTCTGCGCTCCTCCGCCACAAGGTATCACCTTTCTCATTCCTCTCCAGCCCTGCGGTAACAACGATCGTCCACTAGACACAGACGACCACTGACCCGTTTCTCGTGCATCTTCATTCGCTCCTTACCTACTCGCATGCAAACAGGGCTGTCCTGAAGCTTCGTGATCAAAAGCAACTCGATTTCGAAGAGCTTTCTGACTACTTGTCTGGTGTCACGCTTGAACGCGATCGCCTGTCGGCGGTAATATCCGGTCATGCAGGGAGTACGGGGTTAGGATTGAGTGCTTACCTAAAAGACAAGGTGGACGCCATTCGGGGTGCCGATGACGACCGAAGTCGGGTGGAGAAGATGCGAAAATTGGACCTCAAGATCAAAGAGGTATGTAATTGCTCTTTCTCAGTCCGGGGTTAATCTGCTGTGAAATTTAGCTGCAAGACGCGGTAACCACTGCGCATGAGACTTCTGATGCCTTCAGTGATGAAACGCTGAGGGAACAAACTACCTTCCAGTATTCAAAGGAAGCGGAGATGAAAGAGATGTTGAGTAACCTTGCTGACGGGGAGATTGAGTTCTACCAGTCTGTGAGGCATCTCGTACCCATTTGCGAACAGTGGGACTGATTTCCGACTCGTGCAGGCGATGGAAGAGTGGGAACGAATTATACCTATTATTCAGCGCATACGGGTGGACGTTTAGTACTGATCTATCGTGTTTCCGCTATCACTACAATCGTCGTGGTACAGTTTTAAATGGGCTATTGGTCATCCACAGCCCTAAGATGATGCTTCGTTGACGAGGAAAGGTCATGACGGAGATACAGGCGGAGGTGCCTCTTGGTTCTCGCTTCCCTTCTTGTTCTGATCAGAATCACCATTCTGGTGTGGGGTTTTCAGCCTTCTGAGCTTCTCCTCTGATTCCTGTACAGCGAGAGAGAGCTAAGATAGTTGTCAATAAAGCAGTCATCACGGCCAAGTGCTGCTAGACTTGCGTTGATAATGCCCGTTTCGACGGCTCGCAGGAGATGAAGCTGGGTATCATCTGGTGTCGCTGCAGTGGTGTGTTGCTGGTCAGCGGGCACCCACGGAGGTGGATTTTGAATGGCCTCGTCTTGCGACCCAACGGGCACCTCCATATCATCACGGAGTTCCAAAATGATGGCAAACGAGGCTTCGCCTATAACGCGGTCGACATGAATTCCTTGAACTGACAATACAGCAGCCACCTTGGGTTTCGAGGACGCCCAGTTGAGACTCGACCATGCTCAGTTTGACTAAGAACGCGCGCAAGTATCGGCTAAGAGTTGCAGATGACATGGCTTCTTGTACACTTGGACGACGTAAGGGTCAATTGAGTCCATGGGGTGCCAGTCTGCTTGCCTGACGTCCCTGTCGCAAGCCTCGACTTCTATCATGTTTTGCACAGAGAAAATGAATCGTTCGAGGGGAACTTGGTCCTTGTCTTTTATGACGACTATCACCTTCAGAATGTTTCCCTGGGCGAGGTCGAAAGTTGCCATGGAGCTGAAGCTGGGAGTGAACTCACCGCAATGAGCTCGTCGGCGATGGCCTTGACTGCGCCAGAGATGTATTCATTCAAGGCGGGATGGCGGGACTGAAACACTGGCATGTCGTACTTTTTCCTTCTCACAAACAGATCTGGGGGATAAATCTGGCGAGCGTAGAGGATGGCATGGATGGCGACCTCGACTAGGGATGGATGAGAGGCCGACACGGAGACGCTGGATTGCGCTCACTGAACTCGGCGATGCCTTTGGCAGCCTCTGGCTCGTGGATTCAGCAGACCGCATTCTCTCGAGGGGTGTGGAACGGGTGCGCACGGTTAAAGCTAAGGGCGCAGTCCAGCATGATGCTCCAGCGTTGCGTTGACGCGTGTTTTCGCGGTCAACGTTGTAGCGGCCATGTCCGTTCGCTATGCCTTTGTGACGCTGCTCACCTCCGACGCCTATCTCCCAGGCGCACTCACGATCGCTGCCGCACTCAAGGACGTGCACCAGCCCCCTCCGTCAGACGGGGCACTCGAATACGAGACCGTGTGTCTGGTCACTCCCGAGACTGTCGACGTTGCCTGCACCAGGTTCCTCAGGAGGGCGTTCGACGTGGTCATCGGCGTCGAGATTATCGTTCCGCCCGATACCGGCTCCTTGGCTCTCCTTGGTGCGTGTCCTTCCATTGCATTTCGTGCATCACGAGTCCACGCGCAGGGGCTCCATCGACCACATCCATACGGAACATCAATTCAGTCCCCCACGTGTGTCTGCTCGCTTCTTTCCCCGCGCCTAGAGCATGGGTCTATGCAATGCCGTTTCCTGCTGTCTTATCACTCTTTTTGACATCCTGATCGCATTCGTTTCCGTCTGACGTGGCTCTTCTGGTCCTTCAGGTCGCCCAGACCTAGACACGGCCCTGACAAAGCTGCACGCCTTTCGTCTCGCGCAGTACAACAAGGTAATATTTCTAGATGCGGATGTCCTTCCTCTCCGTCCTTTGTCCCACCTGTTTCATCTCGACCATGATTTCTCCGCAGCCCCGGATGTCGGTTGGCCAGATATATTCAACTCTGGTGTGATGGTGCTCTCTCCCGGAGAAGACAAGTTCAAGCAGCTGCAGGAACTTTTAGGCACCAAAGGTACTTGGGACGGCGCAGATCAGGGTCTCCTGAACGAGTGGAGAGGCAGCGACTGGAATAGGCTCAGTTTCACGTACAACACCACCCCAACAGCCATTTATACGTCAGTCGTATGGAGCCTTGCTGTTTTAATGGTCATCTGACTGGACGCTTTAGCTACGCACCGGCGTATCAGCGCTTCGGGTCTCAAATATCGGTCATCCACTTTATAGGCCCTCATAAACCCTGGCACTCGATTGCTTACCGTGCCCCCGGCTCTACTGCACAGTCCACAGACATGATCGCGGAACCTGCTACCGAAACTCCTACTCCCCATTCGCTCACGTACGACTACGGCTCACTTGTTGACCGTTGGTACGCCGTATACGATCGTCATTATCGATCAGAGAACGGCGAACCCATTTTTCAACCTACGAAGTACACATCCGCATGGAATGAGGGTGGCCTTCGCCAAGGCGCTATACCAGGTGGAACTCTGGGACTGGAAGAGCTACGCAAGATAGCGCTTGAAGGTATGGGGGCGTCGGGAATATCGACGCCTCGGGCTCATGGTGAAGGGGAATATCGGACGATGCCCTTGGAGGGACGTTTCGATCTGATGCGGCCCCGAACGCGTGCCGAAAGGGTGCGGACACAGAAGGATGACAGGGAAGCACTAGAATCTACCCCAACGCCAGCAGAACGCTCCACAACGCCGGAACCATCGACTCCACGGGGACAAATTCTATCACTCCCAGAGGGTTCTCCTCTCAGATGGACTACACTCCCCACTCCGGGAGTCAACGAAATCCCACCTGCTCCCTCCAGACGGCTGGTTTCTCTTCCATCCACGCCTCTCCACTATGTTTCCACTCCGGACGAGCCCCTGCAGACCACTCGGGAAGCTGGGGCTCAGACGGTTCCGATCGACGCACAGCAGGAAGAAACAGGGCAGGGAGCGTTTACTCCAACCCCCTCGATGTCAGGCTCTGCTATCGAGACGACCCCAAATGTCATGGCAGCCATTCCGATGGACACGTACTTTCCCAAAATGTGGGACATTGACCGCAGCTGGTCATCCGTTTCACCTTCGTCGTCTGAAACATCGTTGACTACGATGGAGCCCAGTTCTCCCAAGCCGCAGTCGACTCCCAACGCCTTTCTTGGCCGGCCTGCTGGGCCTGCTACTCCTGGCACGCTACGTGGCCAAGGGTACAATCGCAACGTCACCGAGGTGGGAAGTAGATCGACGACTCCGGATTTGACAAAGGTGAAGCGGGTGTTTCCCTGGGAAGAACGGCCGCGCTACACTCCGGGGCGGGTGTTTCCTGATGAAGGATTAGCAGTGTCTGGCCATCGCCGCGGTCCCATTTTTGCGACTCCGGAAAGAAGGATTGCATTCCGTTCGCCGATGCCATCACCCTTGGCTGGTTTTCCGCCCTCATTCCAGCCACATTTCGCATCGGATGGTCAGATCCGACAGAGGCACGTTGTCAGGGGTGGACGGTTAATACCGTCTTCGAGTCCTCTCGGCCTTGAGCATGGACTAGACGGGGTAGAGACTGGTAGCCAAGATGGGGATGTTGAAGATGAGGTGGATTCGGAGGAAGAAGCGATTTTGAGACTGCGGCGGTCTAACATCGAGATGGCGAAGCATACTCCCAAGTACCGTTCGATTGGCGTGCAAACGGACACCATGGACTTGCATGAAGAAGGTGTCCAAGCGACAACAATCATATCCGCAACGGGCGGAGTGGAGAGTCGCGCTAGACACGGGTCGTCGACATCTACTGGCACTACCAGCCGGGCCGCTGTGGAGACATCACATGCTCCCTTGTTGCCCACCAACGCACGTGACCAGAGGGGACCGACCACGCTAGTGTTGGACAACACTAGCGATACGAGCCCATCCGCCACGTCCCCAGCTGGCAGCCTTCCATTCACCCATACCCATAAAGGATCGCGGGTGTGGGATCCGGCTCGTGGTGTTGAAGCATTTAAGCGGGGATCCGAAGAGGTTCTTGCAAAGTTTATGAAGACGGGTTCTCGGGAAGAACGTGCGTGACTCGCATCTGGGCGTTTATGTTCAATCTTCCTGATCTCATGTCCGTAGCACGCACCTGATGCTATGAGCTTCGTGGTCGTCATCTCCAAGGACATCTTGTGTTACTTTTACTGGTTTGCAGATATGCTTGTCGCGGAGTTATGGACCTTTTACGTTGCCAGAATTACATCGTCTGGATTTGCAATCGTCGACAATGAGCGCACTCCCGAGTCTGTACGTTGTGCGACTCGAGCAGTACAAATCAACAAACGTAGGCACTGTATTTTGATTAAGTTGTACTCAGACATCACAATGATCCGAAAAGACTGGGTGGAATTAAGATTTCCGCGAGTGCAGGATGGCGGCCGAGTTGACCCGCCACCTGTTGAAATTCTGGCTTGGTCCTTATCTGCCGTCGCATCAGAAAGTCGGATCCCGGAGTCTGCTAGTTCCCCACTGCCATACGTTTATGGCCACCGAACGTTGCTCACCGGCCTCTGGCCCTGCTCGCCTTGTGTCGTCCCTTCCTGCCAGCGTCGTACAGACCAACCCGCACTAGCCAGTTTGAGCTGGAGGCTGACACTTTGCCAAGGTTGCAACTCCGAGTTGCAGGTCAGCTGTCTCATGTCGCCCGAATAGGATGTTATGCAGTGCGCCCCTGTGCACTATAATAACCATCGGCCCATCATGGGTCAGTTGATCAAGCTGCGTGCCCGCTGATCATGGTGAGCCAAAGGCATATGTCTTTCCCGCTGGCTCACTCTCCTCCAGCCGTCTTTGTTTGGTCTCGCTGAACAAGCCCTCTCTGCAGCCTCGGGTGGTGGTAGATCGTCCGCGCCCAAGAGTAAGGTCTCTCCTTATCGCTGCCTCAACCTGGTTGCTGATCGATGGCGATGGACGACGATTAGATGATAGCCACAATGCTGACGGGTCCGGCTACGATAATGCCTCCGGGCCTGGCTATGGGCGGCAACCACAGGGCGGTTGTGAGTGCTGCGCTTCACCTGATGCGTCGTAGTTCATGATGACGAATCGATACCCGCAGACGACACGGACGCAGTGCTGTCTCACGCAGACGACGGGGACGAAGAAAACAGGGGATACGTCAGGAACGCCGTCCAACATGTCCACGACAATTCTGTACGGACGATCCTTTTTTTTTAAAATCTGATCCCGTCCCAATCTCAGCGATGCCTCCTTTTTGCAGGATCAACATCAGGAGCAGGTGAGCGAAGGCGATCTGTCCCAGTATGGCCCCGTGATCTTTAAGGTATTTGTCACCGCGCACGTCTTGGTGACTTTGGCTAATTGGATGAACAGGCCCTTTCTTCCGTCTCTTCAAAGTCCGGACTTGACATTGGCTCCCTCGTATCGGGTGGTCTGGGAGAGGGCGGTGGAAACCAGCTCTTGGGTCATGTTATTAAAGAGGCGAGCGGTGCCTTTGGAGGCGGAGGCGGAGGTGGTCAAGACAAGCAAAGCTTCGTGAATGGCGCCGCACTGACTCTCACAAAGCTTGTGGCGCAAAAGCAGCTTTCCGCTTTCACTGGAGGGTCTAACAGCGGAGGACTCGGCGCACTTGATATTGGCAAATCGGTGAGTAACTTGATAATCATATCTGTAAACCCACGCTTAATCTCCTTCGATAGTTGCTCAAGAGTCGTTTCGGATGAACTATGAGGCGCATCTATACTTGTTCAGATACATGTATTGCAGCCTCGCAATTCCATATTGCGTGTACAACACATGAAATAAATGGGCGTATCGCTAGAAGACCGCCTGAGACGACACGAAAAGCACAAGAACAACATACAAAGAACATCACAGCCCAGTACGAGTGGGTGAGAGGCACGACGTGCCATGTTAGCAACCCTAGCGAAGCCCTTGCTATCATGACTGCACGGTGATGTTGGCCAGCGTAAATCCCATGTTTCGCTCTATCATATAGCAGCGAGCAGTGCCTCCTAGTTCCATGGTGTCAATTGCTTTATTGCTTGAGTCTAATAGACCCAAGTCATGTTGAAGGAACCGATGGAGAAGGCGCCTCCGGAGTCGTAACAGGTGAAGATAAGTTGGGCGTCCAGTCACGAGTGAACCTACTATCCTCAGTTGAAACTTCGGAGCCTATGGATGATGATCTTGAGGACAGAGTACGTGGTTGAGAACTTGCCGGACTCTCCGAGACCCCCCCGTCTAAAGAAAAGGGTGGTCTGGAAGGGGCTCGGTTAGGTAGCGGGGCAATTTTGCGCCGACAGACAGATGTTGGAACGAGTGTTGCCATGGGTGAATTAGGACTAGGTGTTCTGAACGCGTGCAAGGGGGACGCCGGAGCCCGTGTTGACTGAAAGGTCATTCGAGGGGGAGCAGAGGCAATAGCAGGTGTGCGTATTAAGGCAGGATGTGGTGCCGTGGAAAGCTTTACAGTAATAGCAGACGTGGCTGCAAACCCATCAGCCACGCACCCTGCCTTCCTTTGCGAGCGAGAAAGAGAATCATCCCAGACATTTAAGCGAGAGAACTTCTCCGTGAGTCTATCGAGATCTATGACTGACTGATGCAGCCGTTCGGAGGAGAGGTTCGGACGCCTGGGCCATTCAAGACGGGCGAAGGTGGGACTCCTTGGGAAAGGGTCATATCCACACCTTGGCGGGTAGGTTGCAGGAAATGCATGAGGAGGTGTAACACTTTCGAGCACGTCAGAAAGTCCATCAGGGAGAGGGACCTCGGGAAACATGAGTTATCAGTACAAGATAAGATGAAGAACATACTGGTGTACTCTGGTTGATAGATGGTGTATCTGATTTGGCGGCTGGCGGAACGGCAAAGTTTGCTATCTTACGGACTAACGCGTCAAGCGGGACGGTAGTTCCCTCTGTAACAAACTTTCTGTGCGAAGCATTTTTCGTACGGTTTCGCCGGTTCTGGAACTAGACAAAGTCAGCATAGAACTTCTTCGTGCGAGGACTACAAACCCAAACATGGATTTGTCGGTAAGTCATGCCGGACTTTTTGGAAAGAAAGACCTTATCGGCATGCGAAGGGAAAGGATTGTTATCGAAGAAATGTTCCAACAATGGAACATATTGCTATGGATCACACCAAATCAACAAGTGCATCGGATTGAACCAATCAACACTTACATGGTTGAACGTCTTAGAAACCTTCGTCGTGACCCTCTCATTACCTTTCTGGCAACCGAGAGCGGAAGTCCCTTTTTCTTGAAGTAATGCAACACCTTCGCTGATCCATGCATTCAGTTTCTTGAGATACATCTGCCGGAATGCCACCATAACGGCGTCATCGGATATATGCGAGTATGTGGACGGAATGTGTGCAAGCTTTGAGCAAGCCCGCGAAACAGTAGCCAAGGCCTGTTCACGAAATTCGCAAGCTCGACCATGGTACGCCGCTTGCATGGCCTGGGCAACTTCCGGTCTCGCACCTGCTGCGACCAGAGCAGGAAGTAAAGGGGGTGGATCGGGAAGGTCGACGCGGAGGTGGCACCTAGATGTAGAGGGGGAACGAAAGGCTTGGGGCCGGGAGTTGAGATATTGACTGGAACGAGTCAAGATGCGAGAGAGAACAGGTAGTGATTGGTTCTCAGTACCAACCATTGATGAGCGCATAACAATCTGGTATACGCTTCCACTCTAAGGAACGTTTAAGTATGATATTGGTACATCGTCGCAGTGTTGATGAATATTTACACGGCAGTTCTGAACTCCGCATTGTCTATTGACCGTGTGAAACTTTCATATACGCGCCCCTAATCGGTAAACAAGGCAATCAGGGTCGGCTAAGCAGTGCAAGGCCGTCGACATGACCTACGCAAGGTGATTTCGACGCTCTGCATCGTACTTCGATCACCATAGCATACGCAGTACTTGGTCCGCACAGGCTCAAGTTTCGGCCGTGCATAACCATGGGCGTCCAGCCACTTAGGAAACTCGCTCGCGCAGAAGAAGAAATCGCATCCGCGATGACGGTTGCGGCAGGGACCTCGAAGTCAATGAATCTACCTAGACGTTACTACTAGACGGGATCTCCCAACCATCAGCTCTTGGAAATATCAGCAGTGCTACAATTTCTCTTACAGACGACGTGTTGGCTCGGATTTCGATGCTCGTGGACTGCTGGCTAAGCCTGCATTCTATACCGCCTCCATTCACGCACACTGACCTTCCCTCTTTCAGATTACCTCTTCTTTCATCCCTAAAGCGTATATGTGGCTTCTAGAGAACTTGCAAATCCCTATCCGCCTTCTGAGTCCAAAGCATCTTTGGCCCTGCGTTACGGCTCTCTCGTCTCCGCGCTTAGTTCGCGGTTTGCTCGTGCACGGCGGCGAGCGGGTTGGACAGCGTTGTGTTGCAATTTGTTCCGTGGTTCCCGAGCAGATGATGTGGATGGTGTATACCATGTGCTAGGTCCAGATCGCCAGTTGGGCTTCGAGACTATCCATGCCTTCGTGGCCATACAGTTCGCAGGTGAATATTTATATGCTTCTTCTATGAAGAACGCTCTTGCTATCGGCATCGACACCATTGTGGAAGGTATATCAGCCAAAGACAAGATATGAACGAGGCACGGCGCGCGCGATGATTCTGGGAGAATGGAGTGCTTGAAGTTGACCGAGGAGCGTCCACGGAAGCAATCAATGTAGGCGCCAGACATTACATCACAAGAAGCACGAAGACATTTTTCTCCCGGCCCCTCGCATTCTGTATCACCGATAACTGGCCTTGGCGGCGAATCCCTCACGGATGAGAAAGAAGAGATGCCACTTTCGTTCTTAGGTGGTCGAAAGCGTCGCTTGGCACTTGCGGAGCCAATTCCATCATTGGCTCTAGGTCCGTGAAATGTCCGCAATACTTGTTGCTCATTCGGTTTTCATTCCTACCCTTTTGTCCACCAGAGTCTCTGACTAGGATGTCACTCACTCTCGAGAGGCCTTGAGTCCATAGACTTTTTATTGTTGTACTATGCATATGGGCTGCCACCCACCCGTGTAAATTACTAAATTGTAATAGATTCGTCCAGCCTTCTTGGTCGGTTTCCGCTTGCAGCTGCATTGATGGTCTTGTAGGTTCCATCGTAGAGGCCTTCGACAGCGAGCCCCATCCAAATCTCATATTCAGGACCCTAGGTAAAAGCTCACTGCCCTTGGCGACAGATGAAAGTGCAGAAGCGCTGGCATTTAGTGGCTGAAGATAGGACCATGTTCGAGACTCTGCTCAGCATATGTCCGGGAGTGACATCAGTGTGATGTCAATGCACAAAGGCCGGCTTCACGATCTCGACGAGCACTTACCATTTTGCTCCGTTCAATTTGGAAATTTTAAGTACTTATAGTACATAGAAAAGATGTGTTGGGTAAAACGGGCCGAAACAGTAGTAGGGCATGTCTATCCCCACCCCAGGAGTCAAGTCGGTGCCAGCCATAGTCACGAGCGGCTCGTGCGTGTTGCTTTGACTCGGCTCTCATCGGTAATGTGGTGACAACACCAAATTCAAAATACTGATGGCAGGCATAGCATAAGATAGAAAATCCAGCACTAGGAATAAAATTCAGGTAGGTGTCTATGCAGCTATGACAGCGAGGTTCTGGGGGTGGAGAAACGCGCCAGGGATGCGCTGGAATTAATTGTATCGATTTGCGCAGGTACATGGGGCCAAGTTCTATTCCTGGATGAGCCAGCCGGTGGTGCGAGTAAGGTTGGCATACAGAAATAGATGGTATTAAAATATTCAATATGAAGGGTACAGGATGTCCACGCAGCTGTGGCCGACAAGTTCTCGAAGAGAAAAATTGCGCCAAGGGGCAGCTGTGGAGGGTTATGCAATGGCACCCAAGTGCTACCTTCGTGAATAGCCTGGGTGTTGCAAATTGCGTGACCTACTGTATCATGACAGGCACAATATTATGAGCGGTTCCTTAGCCGTCGCATTCCTTTAGATTTCTAAACCTCGCGTGACATCTGGTTGCACTTTTCTCCTTAGCGAGTTGAACGGAAGAAAAATGTGACTGGGTGGTGAGTTCGCCGTACCAAAGTTGACAGTAGTTTATCGCGTGCCGGTCGTGAAACACATGACGAAGTGGTAACCATCATAGTTCCTGATCGCTCGTTATATCCGATGGCGTGGACAGCGAACTGATACTTGAGGAGCAACTACGACAATCAGAGTCCGGAGAGCGTAAACGATGCGAGCCGGAAAATGTCGAGGAGTTCTCTGATGCAGTATCTCGGCGAGCGTTCCGTGTTCGATAAGGGAAATGTCGCGGCAACGGGGTCGTCTTCGGCTCCCTTAAAGGCTCGCTCGCTTCGAGTGAGATCGATGTGGGCACAAGTGTAAAGGGTTTTGAGGCGGAGCTGGGACTTCGAAAAATTCTTGGGTCGACGAAAGGTGCGCGAACTATTGGATGACGTTGAACAGTACCTGCTGCTTGGTGACACGTAGAGATCATCAGAGCTGGGTGGGGTGCACGGGATGGTATAACAGTAAAGGCAGCGGTCGCGGCGCACGCTTGCGGCCTGGGAGATCCCCTGGAGTGTGTCTCGTCTCGTACATTCAGCTGAGAAAACTTCTCAACCAACTCGCAGATGCTAGTCAAGGAGGGACGTGGGAGTTTACTACACGCCGTACGCCTCCATTCTGGCCTGCTAAATCTAGCGGGTCCGCTTTTGCAAGGGAACGGGTCGTAAGGGCAGGTAGGTGGATAAGGAGATGGGAAGGCGTGGAATGGCGAAGATGAAACAAAGTTATGCTTCGATACTTTGTTCTGTGCGATTACTGTCTGCCAAGGAGAACATTAACTCGGAAGAGTTAAACGAGACGAGGCCAACCTTGGTTGCTCCCCGCAATGCATCTACTTTGGACGATCGGGGAACCCGGGAATCCGAATCAGCTATAGGATCATTCACGTATTTGTGTAGCCTTTCTAGTGACCTCGTTGTCCCCTCGTTTACGGGCTTCCTTCTCAAGGCTTTGCTCTCCTTTTTGGTACGGTTGCGACGATTCTGGAACTGGTGAGGGAGAAATTAACAACGAAGACAATAATCAAACGAAGAGGCTCACCCACACATGAATTTGCTTGTACTCCATGTCTGACTTTTCGGCAAGGAACAGTTTATCTGCATGCGTTGGAAACGGGTTCTCCTTGAAAAAATGCTCCAATAGTGGAACATATTCCTGTGGACTATATCAGAAAGAAGTATAATCACACAACAGGGATGGGGACCTGGTTGAAAGTACGACCATTCCTCAGAGCTACCTTCGATGGCGCCTTTTGCGCTTGCTTAATGCGTTGAATGATTTCTTCCTTCCATTCTGCAAGGCGACGCAAGTAAAACTCTGCGAACGTATTCACGAGCTTTGTCGTCAATACATCCAAAGATAAAGCTACAGCGACAGCTGGAAGTTCCGCTATTTCACGACAAGTTGTGGAAATGGACTGCTGAATGCGTCGTCTGAGTTCCTCCGCACGTAGCTGATATGCTTCATTGATCGGAACTGAAATCTCGTGACTGAAACCTGCCTCGAATAGCGAGGGGAGCAGTGAATGTGGGCTTGGCAAGTTGAGTGAGTCGATCGCGATGTGAGGATTTTTGGAAGTAGGAGGATAACAAGGTTGATGAGAAATTCCAGCCGCATCTCTCAAAGCACGCGCGATACGCAGAACGGTGCGCATCTCCGCCGTGTATTCGTCGTCCACCTTGAGACCCATGGAAAATGCGAAAGTATGAAAGTATGTGGGCGAGGGGAGGGAACGCGATCAAGGACAGATTCCTTGTGCTTACATCACTCCTCAATTCAATGTCCGCATTGTCTACTGCAACGCGCCAGCGGGCGCCACTTCCTTGGACTGGACTTGCGAACGCAAACCGACACCATGCACGGCGACAATCTGTCTCGAAGGCTTCATTCTGCTGAGGACGACTTCCTGGATGCCATGGCGAATGGCATAGATATGCTTTCCTCGTACCACCAGACATGGTCTTCTCTTCCAGATGTCTTATGCGCGGCATCAAGAACTGGGACTGTCGATCAGAAAACACTGTCTCTGGTGCACTCCGTTGCTTCCCATGTCGCGAACCTTGCCAACTGTTTCATCGACATCACGCATGGAGAGGAGCTTTACACAACTTCATTGCAGAGCGACTGCGACGCGTTGCTTCATCAGATGGCGGTCTTGGATCTTAATACACAACCAAAAATCTCGCGTACAGATAAAGAGAATGATCTCTGTCGCCCGTACTCCGACACAGTCAACCCTAACGTGGAGGGTTCATTTTCTGCCTTCCTCGCCTCCGCTCATCAATGGTTGATGGATAATTTGCACAATCCTTATCCCACAGCGGAAGTCAAAGCTCGGATTGCAGCTGCCGCATCCTGTCAGGTCTCCTCCGTTAACTCTTGGTTCATCAATGCTCGCCGGCGGATTGGTTGGACGACCCTGTGTCGTGAGCGTTTCTCTAACTGTAGAGCCAATATGATTGACGCGGCTCGTCGCGCATTGACGGAAGAGGATCCCCAGCGCATGTTGTCTCCTGACCTCAGGCACTCCTTCGTCGCCATGAAAGTTGCAGCAGAGAACCTCTATCCATCCACCTTTACCCGGAGCTCTTTCGTTGGAGGTCCGGATGCCACAGTGAAGGACGTGACGACGGAACACAAAGAGTTTAGTGAGGCTGGAAAACACCGCCAAGTCGAAGGAGTCAACTTTGTGACGGAGGTATGGGTGGTTTTAACAGTGTCCTACACGACTAATGGAAGAACTTGCAGTCGTCTCGAGGTCCATACCCTTCACCTGATCGATCCGTTGCGGCATCCCCTGTACCTGCGCTTGACGACTCCCTAACGGATGAAAGCGAAGAGGAGGAGGATGTTTCACCCCCAATCATTGCCGGTTGTAAGCGTCGTCGGTCGTCCATGGAACCAGCTGACCAGCCCCCCGTCATCGGGAGGACCATCAAACGTTTACGGTATGTTTGTCGACTGCTATCGCAACCGGACGTTCTTAGTTTTCCTTTCACAGCACTTCCATGACCTCTCAAACGTACCTTCCTTCTCCGTCTGCAAGTACGGATGGTGTTGATGCGTCATCGTACGATGGCTCCCCGGAACCTGTCTCTCCCCATTGCATGCATCCTGAACTTAAAGGAGTGTCACCATCCCACAGACATCTCTCTGACGCGGATAATACTGGGACACTGAAACAGCCGCACGCTTCCATGGTTGCTCCCCTTAGCATATCAGACCCTTTGCCTAACCCTAGCGTGGGGAGCGAATGTTCCATCGATGATTGGCTCAATACCGATTTTGACGCTTTGTTTGCTATTCCACCTCCGGTTGACGCTACCGAGCCAGATTTTTCCTCGCCATGGGAAGTGGAACTGTTCGGAGAATACAACATTCCCAGCGATCCGAAACATACACTGAGATGCCCGCCTGTCGGTGAGTGTTTACATTATTGTAACCAATTGAGATACGTAGTAACCGTGGATCCTCAAGCATCAGCAAGTAGTGACCTATCTGAACTTGATAGCCTGTTACAATCCATTGCAGGTGATCCCCCCGAGATCGTCCCATCACCTCGTCCCTATGCGTTATCTCTTGATTCATCAATGCCCGACATGTCGTCCATAGATTGGACGTCACTCCCTAGTGGCCCAGACACATATCAGGCTCACATCCATTCCATATCCTCCCAGTACCCCATGGATGCTCAGTCTCTACTGGACACCGACCTCTCTATGCTGCAAATACCTTACGTTATACCCTCAGTTGGCTCTCGAGCTGATTCTACTTTGAAGCAAGAAAAACTACACCAGTTACATGCCATGCAAGAGGCTGTTCGGCGAATGGTGCAAGAATTGGAATCAGAAGGCGTCACAATGTGAGCGGGACTAGAGTTTGACTGCCAATAACTATATTGATTATTCATGAAGATGACACTAACAAAGGATCTGCAATGCCATTTGTGCATGCTCGCAAGCTGCAGAACTTGTTGCTTATTATTATTCATATATGTATTCTCCCCTTCTTCCCCTTGCACCTGCATGCCTTGTACCGGTGCTCGCATGTTACCCGCGTCCTTCCAAGTCCCTGATACTATTCTGATCTCTCCGATAACGATACCAATGTCATTTAAGGTGCTTATATCAAGGCAACCTGCAATCTGATCGGTTGAAAAACAGTAGCAAACTAGTGTCTCTCTGATACAGGCCCATCTTCTACTCTCCATCTGCCCACCTCTCGCATAGCCTCCTCGTCGCCTACCTGAAGATGTGGAGCATCCAACAGTGTACCAAGCATCTGCCAAGGATCCTTGCCACCACCATACCGCAGAATCTCTGTCTTGTACTTTTCTCCTAGCTCACGATTCAGTGGCTCGGTCGAGAAAACGTTCCGCCAGACATGCG
>JBBPMG010000339.1:6569-26412 GCA_038090195.1 Boletellus deceptivus
CTTTGGTTTTTGCTGTCGGTGCTTTCGTTGGGTGTTGTTTTTTGTGGTGGTGGGGGGGGGGGGGGCAGAAGCGGTGGAAAGCGGGTCAGGTCAAGGTCGAATTCGAGCGTCGTGCGAGGGAAGAAAGGAGGGGGAAACAAGGGACATTTGAAGTGGAGTAAAGGTATGGTACTCACCCATGGGTTGTTTGATGACCTCGTAATAGTCGACCACTTCCTCTCCGTTGACGGGATTCACAAACGGCCACGCGTTCGGGTGGGCCTTCATGTCTCCAAGCAAGCGATGCATAAAGTTGTGCTCGGCACTCTGCGGCGTCGAGCGAAGGCTGAATACACGGACGATCGAATCAGTCGCTTGCATGGCGAAACAAGCCAACCGCCCTCACAAGGTTGCTATTCCAGGCGTCCAGCCGCTCTCCCCTAACGCGTCATCGATAATCATTCACATCTCACATCCGCCTGGGGGGGATAGACGTACGTAGCCCCGGAACGTCTTTCGGGTCGACTACCATACCCTCCGGTGCGCCCGCCTGAAACTGGTCCAAACCCTTGTATACGATGTGTGACTTTGACTTCTCCCTGATCTTGGCGATGATCGCCTCACGCTGTCGAGCGATGGTGTTGGCCTTGTCGAGGTAGTCGATCTTGCGAAGCATGGTGCATTGCATGATCGTGCCGCCTTCGTAATCCTTGATGTACCCCGCCCATACGGAGCGGTGGAGGGTGATGTCCTTGGAGAATCCCTGCTTCTTGAAAAAGATCACAGCAAAGTTGTCTGCGTAGGTGAGGAAATGCATGATGGTCAGGTGCGTCTTGCGTATGTGGGCTTTGAAGTGGTCCATGAGCATGCCGCCATAACCCTAGGACGGACACGCGTTGAGGTTACGAAAGGCGTGCGAGGACGAGAGAAAAGCGGTCACCTTGACTTGGTCGACGGAGGCGGTGGCAAAAAAGACGATCTCTGCGAAGCCACGGTGAGGGAACGGGCGATAACAGATTCCGCCGACGACCTTGTACCCCCGCTTGATGATGGCGAGCGACTTGGAGTTTTTGTCGTACACCAGACGAGCGATGTACTCTGGCGGCATCATTGGCAGTTGGGTGCGAAAGAGCGTCTTGAGACCGGTGAGGATCACGAGCGAACGGGGTGCACCGTCATTCTCGACTGCGGTGACCTGGATGATGCCCTTGCGATACTCGACGAACGCTGCCTTCTCGGCTTTCAGAGGTGGCTTGAGAGAACGCATTTGGATCACGAGGCCATCGGAACGGACCAAATATGTATGACTCACGTGCGCCGTAGACGGTGGGCCAGCATCGACGGTGACGCCGGTAGCGAGCCTTGTCAACTGAGATTCGTCCATCTTATCTTCTACTTTGACCTTTGCATCTGGGAGATGTCCGTTCACGCCGTTCGTATCGGACTGTGTGCTGGGTGGAAGTGCGGTCTGTGTCTTGGATTTCATGCTCGACGTCTTCTTGCCAGTCCTCTTGTTTGATTTTCGTGCGGGCGTGTCCGGATGCTGTGGTTGGGGCATCTGTGCGGCAAGAGGTTTTTCCTCCTCTCCGTCGTCGTCGTCGGCATCGCTAAGTGACGATAGGGACAATCGGCGTCTCTTTGTGGGCGGTTCATCGCCGTCACTCAAGACGGAGGATCCGGGCGAGCGAGCTCTTCCGAGTGGGGAGGCATGTCCTAGGGAGAATTATGGATCATCATCGGCGAGTGTGCGCGTCTTACCGATGGAGGGGGAATGCACTGCGATGAGCGACACGGGCAGCTTCATCTGTTGCCTGAGAGAGACTATGTCGTCGTCCACGTAGTCAAAGTCGAGCAGCTTGTCCGCCTCCTGCAGAAACAGCGCGTCCGTCAATAGCGTCTAAACGGGGCGTCTGAGTAAGGGGATTGCCAACCTGAGGTGGGGGAATGGAAGCGTTGAGTCATGGAGCGCTGCCGGTCGAGCGAGCGTACTTGCCTGGAGCATCTCGTCGAGCCGTCTCGCCAGACGTCCCCTCCGAGCGAACTCGTCTCTCCCGAGCGCGCCCTCGTCTGCCCCGTGGTCCGCGACCTCGTGCCCACACATGCAAGTGCACAGGTATGCGGGCTCGTCGTCGTCGTCGGAACCATACTGATCCAACACTCCCAGCGACGACTTGCGGCTGTCGTCGCTGAGCACGACCTCGACGTCGGGCGGGGGACGGAGGCCGAGACAGGTGCCGCAGACCGAGCAGGGCGCATGGCGGGCGATCTTGAACGCGAGCGCGGCCGAGGAGGATGGCCCAGCGACGGGCGGGTATGTCAGTCGCATGCTCATGGTCGCGTCGTCGTCGCCCGTGTGGCTCGCGCACTGGCGGGCCGACCCGAGACCCCAGCCACACGTACGCCCACGTCTTCCTCGTCCCCGTCACTCGTCGGCTCCGAACAAGCCCAATGCAGCCTCATGACAGCACTGATAACATGAGAACGTCCTCGACAGCACCCCACCCTCACCCCCATCACCCATGGCGAACCCGCCCCCGGCCAAACGGCACCTTGCCCGCGCAGCGAGACGAGGTGATGGGCAGCAATTCGTGCTAGCGATCCATGCCGGTGCTGGCCCAATGAATCGACAGAACTGGACAGCCGAGAAGCGCGCCGAGTACCGAGCAGTGCTCACTCGCGCTCTCGAGGCTGGTTACAAAGTCCTCCAGGTCGGAGGCGAAGCCATGGATGCCGCTGTCGCTGCAGTCACAACCTTGGAAGGTCAGTGCTGCCCTCCTCGATCGAGTGCTTCCGATCTGCCTTTCGTCTCGCGATCTCTGGTGCGACAAGACTCATGTTCTGACATTTGTCGATAGACTGCCCTTTCTTCAACGCGGGCAAGGGTGCCGCCTTTAATATCGTCGGCAAGGTCGCTATCTCTGACTTGATCTCGTCTTAATCCTCCTCATCGCCTCTCTTCACAGAATGAGCTGGATGCATCCCTCATGCTGTCCAAACCACCTGCCTCACACCCTATCGTGTCAAGTTCCCGCCGTGGTACCGGTGTCTTGCTCCTCACGCGTACCAAGAATCCGTCCCATCTCGCCCGTGCGCTCTACCTTGCACCCAGCCTCTCACCCCATACGATACTCTCTGGCGAAACCCCCGAGACCATCGGTTCAGTCCATCTCGGCATTGAGACCGTCGATCCGTCCTACTTCTGGACAGAGGCAAGTTGGAGGGAGCACCGCATCGGACTCGGATTGCCTGTCGATCCCATTGTGTCGCCGGTCTCTCCTGACACCAAGTCCGAGGCCAAATCTGACATCGAGACAGACTCTCAGAGGACCCGTGTGGGTTCCCTGGAAGACGCCAAGTACCAGTCGGCGGACTTGATGTCGAAGGATACTGTCGGCGCGGTAGCGCTGGACATTCGGGGGTGCATTGCTACCGTGACCTCGACTGGCGGGACGACTAACAAGTTGGTCGGACGCGTGGGCGATAGCCCCCTCATGGGCGCTGGATACTGGGCTGAGGAATGGCCACGTCCGCGTGGGCGCATGCAGCGGGTGTGGGACCGCTTGTGGGGCAAGCCCGACCAGACTGGCGTCGGGATCTCTGGGACGGGCGACGGTGATGTGCGACAAACACGGTTGATCGTATTGACCGAACGCTGATCCTGACTTTTGCGATGTGCCTTTCGGACCGCCAGTACTTCATCCGTCAGAACACCGCCTTGACAATAGCGCATCGTATGCAATATCTCAACGAACCTGTCGAGAAAGCAGCGCAGAATGTCGTCGATGACATGACCAAGATAGGTGCTGGTTGCGGCATCATCGCTGTAGACAGCCAAGGGAATGGCGAGTCGCATCTCTGTTTGCAACGACGAAACTGATCGCTTGCCTGGATCAGTCGCGCTGCCGCTCAACACTGATGGCATGTATCGAGGTGTTATTCGTCCGGATGGTGTGCCGCTGACTGCGATTTTCTTTGATGATGAGTTGTCCGAGCTGTGAGCACTTGGACGAGAGCTGAACGGAATGCCGCGATCGGTACTTGGGAAAATCAAAGAATAGCTCTATTAGATTGTACAAACTCGCCACTCTATGTACCTCTTGCTTTCTTGCTTCTTCCGAGCCTGATGTCCGTACATCAAGCCGACTTGGAACGGTGCTTTCACCCGCTGCTACCTAGATCGATGTACCCCTCCGCCCTCCTTGCCAATCCCGAGTCCTTCCTGGCGATAGTCTTGTCACTACTAGCACGTTCCGTCATTGGGAGCTACGGCCTTGCAATGCGTGCGCGACATCCTCGTGGTGACCCGGAGCCTAATACACCGACTATATATATGATCACATGCGAACATTCTTGACGACGACGCTCCGCAGTCGACACTCGTCCTCCATGTCCAAGGAACAGTCCACCCCAAAGCCTCCTCCATCCAAGCGGAACGTCCTCCGCGCGCCGAAACGGGACGCTGGACAGCACTTTGTCCTCGCCATCCACGGCGGCGCGGGCACGATGAGCCGGCAAGGCTCGACGCCCGAAAAGCGCGCCCAGTACCGAGCGGCGTTGGCGCGCGCGCTCAAGGCGGGTCACGAAGTTCTCCGGCTCGGGGGTGAAGCCATGGATGCTGCTGTTGCCGCTGTCGCGGTCATGGAAGGTCAGTCCGGTTACCGAGTGTGCCCCCTTTTTCGATCTTGTAGTCCGAAAGGCACTGGCTATGGGTCCCGGGGCAGGGCGTTCTCGTCGCAAGCCCCTACTGACACGTAGTCCATTGTCCAGACTGTCCCTTTTTCAATGCAGGCAAGGGTGCCGTCTTCAACGTCGCGGGAAAGGTCGTTCACTTTGTCATTCTCGTCCTTAGAGATGTTTGCTCAACGTGATAAACGATCCTCCGTCCTCCTCCCTTCCAGAACGAACTTGAAGCGTCCATCATGCTCTCCAAACCTCCCGCTGCGCACCCCGCGATGCCGGCCTCCCGTCGCGGCGCCTCCGCTGCGCTCCTCACGCACATCAAGAACCCATCCCACCTCGTCCGGGCGCTTTACCTTGCACCCAGTCTCTCACCGCATGTATTCCTCTCCGGTACGACTGCCGAGACCATCGGCGCAGAGCGTCTCGGCATCCAGACCGTCGATCCGTCCTACTTTTGGACCGAGGCGCGGTGGAGAGAACACCGGATCGGACTGGGATTGCCCGTCGACCCGATCGTGCCGCCACCACCGCACGCGACCTCGAACCCTACGCGCGCCTTCTCCGAGTCCACATCCGAACGATCCGAGTTTGGCTCCGAGGGGGATTCACAGACGACGCGCGTGGGCGGTTCGCTGTCGGAGAGCGTCGAGCGCAAGCCGATGCCGACGATGGACTGGATGCCCGCGGGCACGGTCGGTGCCGTCGTGCTCGACGTCCGCGGGTGCATCGCCGCCGTGACCTCCACGGGCGGCAGGACGAACAAGCTGGTCGGGCGCGTGGGCGATACGCCCCTGATGGGCGCCGGTTTTTGGGCCGAAGAGTGGCGTCCGCGCAAGAGGCGGTGCTTTCAACAGGCGTGGGACCGTCTGTGGCGTTCGCAACGCTGGCGGGCGGAGAGCGACGGCGAAGGCGTCGGGGTGTCTGGAACGGGCGACGGTGATGTACGGGATCGCGATGGGGCTATATGTTTTTTCTTTCCTGACGTGTTGGTCTCTGCGTGCCTTGTAGTATTTCATCCGCCAGAACACCGCCTCGACGGTCGCGCGTCGCATGCAATATCTCGAAGAGTCTGTCGACGAGGCAGCCCAGCGCGTCGTCGACGACCTGTTCAAGCTGGGTGGCTCGGGCGGCCTTATCGCCGTAGACAGGCAAGGGAACGGTGAGTTGGTCGTGTTCTTCTCCCTCCTTTTCCCCGATCGCTGTCCCTTGAAACACCCCGAGACTGATTCGCTCGCTTGGACAAGTTGCGCTGCCGCTCAACTCGGACGGCATGTACCGCGGTGTCATCCGTCCAGACGGTATACCGCTCACCGCCATCTTTTCCGATGACGAATTGACCGAGCTGTGAGCGTCGTCGGGCGATGGTGTTTACTTTGTTTCAGATTCGTGATTCACGCGAAACACGGGTTCGAAATACCATACATTATTTGGAGGAACGATGTTTGTATATCAGCTTTTCGGTGGGGACAGAGGAATCGCTCATACCCTTCCCCCCCGGCGATCCAGTCTCGTGTTGCGTCGCGCAGACGCGCATTGTATACATGTGTAATGCGTATGTGTGTCGTATCACGACGTGCGTTGTGCGGTCTGAAGAAGGGTGCGCGCGAGATGCACGTACTCGGCAGCGGCCTCGTCCTCTCCGTCCCGTCGCTCCCGCTTCTCCCAATGCGTGATGCAACCGTCGACGAGCGACAGGGCCTCCTCCGTCGTGTGTTCGTCCACCCAGCGCACGTACTCGGTCTCCTGCCAGCCATGAAGCGTGTGCGGGAGTGGCAACGGCGATCGCACGAGAACGTGGTGGAGCACGACGAGCGGCGACAGACCGGCGGTGCGCTCAGGCGACGCCAAGAACGCGTTCTCGAGAAACAACAACGGCCTACACGTCCGCGTTCGCAGCCGCGCCCGAAATGGCAACCAAAAAAAAATCAAGGATCAAATCGCGTCCAGGGGAACGCGTGACACGAGTGAACGCACCGCATCGCTCTCAACGCCTTGTATTCTTCGCCGATGCTCTCGAGGTGGAGGTTCCCGCCACGTTTGCCCGCCGGTTGCGACCCGTCGGCGAGGAAGGCGTTCAAGGAGAACTCGAGTTCCGCCATGTCTGTCGTCAACTGGAGCTTGCCGCTCTCCCCGAGCGGTTTTGCGATCGAGGCATGGAGGACGAACGTTCGGATGACGTACTTGACGATACCGAGTACCCTGTCGTTCGTCAAACGATCAGCCCCAGTCGCAGATCGAACGCAGAAAGGCCAACCAGGGTCGCACGATTTCGGGTGCAAAGTTACTGAACAGTCCAGCCTTGACAAAGTTGAGCTTGTCGACGAGGTCTTTCATGTACAGACTCGTTCCCGACATGCCCGACATCGGGTCTATCTCCCTTTTCAGGTCGAGTCGGTGGAGCCGTGACACGATGACCGCAAGCTCCCTTTTGATGGCGGTCAAGAGAGGATCCGTAATCTGATCGTATTTGCTTCGGATTTTCTGACGATCCGTATGAGGTAGGACGACGATTCCAAACGACTTTCGCGTACGCTGATGCTCGGTCCGATGGTGGCAGACACGCTGTCTGCATGCTCTTCCATCAATCTCTTCAGCTTGGTCCAACAGTGATATAGACACGTCGCAACCTGTCCGTTCACCACCTGTTGTGGAGTGGCCATGGGACCCAAGAGCGATAGGGCTGAACGGTCGGATACGATCTAGGGCAAACAGCGTGAGCGACATCACCACGAATGGAGAGCTCTCACCAGCCCATCTGCCCTTGTAGCCACGCCTTCTAGACTCGTCGCTGCATTCTTGGCCACAACTCGCACGAGCAAGGGATCGAAACGTGCGGAATCCAGCTCGTTGGTCACAATGCGCACGACGTTGATACCTTCGTTTGCACCCGGAGGGGCATGAGAGCCGCCAGAAAAGGCTTGGGCGACGGCTTCGTTCATTCTCGTAGACGAGCGAGAAACGTAGAGGGCTTCAAAAATGGAAAGCGCGCAAAGTATGAGGACCGTCTCTGGACTTGGTTCGGCAATCTGTGACGGGCCCTTCCATGGTACCGGGAAGACACGCACGATTGATAAGACGATGTGTACACGGTATCGGTGTGCACGGCAATGCTAGCAAAGAACTCGTGAAAGAGCCGCAAGAGTTTGGGGTAGCCGGTACCCAGTGTTTGTTGCAGGAAACTCGATCCTATCATTTGTCGTCATATCATCCCGAACAAGCTGGAGCGTGTCGCCGACCTTTGGCAGCATCGCGTGCATGCTTTTCCAAAGATTTGCCTAGCGATGCCCAAAACATGGTACTCGGTTTACTGTCAATCGCCTGACGTCTGTATAATCATACCCCCACGATGAAATACGACTTGATACAAACCTTGAGAGCCTCATCGAGGAACGACACCCCGGTGGTCGGATCCTTTTTGAGATTGAGTACCTTTTCGAGGGTATAAACCTGAATGCGAAAGCCTGACTCCCGGGGAACACTGAACGGAAAGAAGCCCTACCTTGATGCAACATGCCGTCATTTCCTCGACGAGTGACTCCAGCCTTGTCCACAGCGCAGCTGCAAATTGGGGTGCAGTGATGTTTGTTGGCTCTGTCCGCACGCGAGATTTGTATAGCAACCCCTGCGAAGCTTGCGGTGGCTCTAGGACCATGTCATGCTCAGGAGAGAAACGAGGAGTCCCCCCGAGAGCCAACCCACCTTTGGCCACAATCTCTTTCGATATTCGAGAGAGATCAAAAGCATGTTGAATACGCTCTTCCATAGCCTCGCTCACGTCACGCACAAGACCTTTTACCAGTGCTGGCAAGGTGCGCAGGTTATACGCCGTCTGAAGTGACGATGCAAGCAGCGATTGATTCTGCCGACAGTCAGGACCATTGCGGTGAAAATGCATAGATGCATGACATACCAGGGAACCGAGCCCTTGAAGTACCATGGCTTCCATCTCCGCCTTGACCTTCTTTCCAGAGTCGGTGATAAACGGGATATATGCGGCAGCCGCATGGACGGAACGCAATGGAATGCTGTTCGCGCTCGTTGGCAGCGACGACTCGTTATCGGGATGCCCATGTGTCCCATCCAGATCGCTCTCGTCCGGTCCGTCGAGCAACACGCCTGCCGCTCCGTCAACACCCAACCACGGGGCGCAAGACCAGATGCACAGCACGCACCCAGCTCTGCGACGCTCAGCGCAGCCTTGGCGATCGTGCGCTCCTTGTCCTCTTGGTGATCCGCGCCAGATCCGTTGGTACCGGCGCCAGCGCGCTTCTCCACGGCCCCGGGCACGCCTTCGTGCGCGCTCAGCTCGCTCATCTGCGCCTCGAGACGCTTCACGAGGACGGCGAACCGCGCGGTCCGACGGAGCGCATCGTTGGCCTGTCGTATGCGCTGAAGACGATCGACGTTGGCTTGTAGCGCTTGGTAGGGAACACGGATTTTTTGGCGCAGCCTTTCGGGGGCGTTCTCGGCGCTCGTCTCCAGGACGATGGAAAAAAAAAATTTTGAAACACACACTTTTCAATCGACGATTCGACGTCGTCCAGGCCTCGCCGGACGGACGTCAGCGAGCCCGACAGCTTGCTTGCATCCGACGCGTGCTCCAACAGGTCCTCGTGGTGCGCCGAGACCTACACCCGAACCGATAGTCAACACCGGTCTCGAAAGCGTCACTGCGGCGCAAGAGATAAAAGGCAAACACACCAGGGTCTTGATCTGCCTGTTGACATCATCGATGCCGAGGTCGAGCTTGGAGATCGCCACGGAGATGTCTTCCTTTGCGGGTTCTTGAATTGAAAGCGAGGCCTTTTGTTTCGCCTGAGACGAGGACGTGGACGCCGGGGGGTACGGTTCGCCAGCAAGGACCGCGTTCGCGTACGCGTTGGGATCAAAGTCCGTGATGGCGAAGACAGCATAGTCTGAGCGTGGATCCATGAGTGAAGACGTGGGCAACACAATCAGACATGATGAATACCTCCCATCTCAATGTCGCGCACTCGGACCAGCTGATCGGTCGAGCCGAGTCAATGCAATGCTCACGGGCGTATTCGTGACAACGTCACCCACGGACGACGTTGTGGCAGTGCAGTTACATTGTCGTCAGTCACGTGCACTGTCACACCGCGTTCGTGACAGACGCGTCGCGTGAACCCACCAATCACGGCCCCACGGAACCACACAGGCTAAGAAATAGTGGTTCCAAGAAAGTGTGCGACGGTACTACTTCCTACATCCCCTACACCCTCGTTCATATAGTGCAAATCACCCCCGACCTACATAAGTTCTACCAGGTACAAACCAAGCGCACAGCAAAGCGATGGGTGTCTGGGCACAGCCGAGAGTGCATCCAACTCTCAAAGGGACAGAAGGGAGAAAAATATAATAAAAAGAAAAGTGATCACGTCAACTCCGCTGATGGTGCCACCCCCAGTCTATACCTGCTTGCATGCTCGTCTGCAGTGTACAAACGACACCGCGACGCCGAGACTGTATACAACTTGAAATTGAGAGAAATTGCGGCTCCTTCCGATGCGATAGTGGTATAATGATGCGGTTTCAATGCCGATGTCGATTCTGGACTCTGTCGTGATACACGTTGGGGATCGTCAATCAGCGTCTTCGGGTCTTGGCCCGCGATCGTGCCTTTGGCCGTGCCTGCACGGTCACATTCGCCTTCGTTTCATCCGTGATGGTATCCATGTCGTTCTTCGTTGCCGTTCTTGCTCGAGAGCCACCTTTGGCTCTGGGACGAGCAACGCGAGGCTTCTTGGCGGCGGGTCCCTCCACACCGTCCTCTTCTGCTCCTTCTACATCGGCCACTGCCCCTTCTACCGTCTTGGCAGCCTTGGCTTTTGTTTCCCGTTCCTCGCACAGGCTGACGGCTGTGCTTGACCCAGACTCCCCGCCCCCGACAGACTCGGGTGTAACCGCAGACGACTCGCGGGACGGCGTTCTTGCCTGAGACAGACCGCGAGCCCGAACGGATGGAGTGGGTGTGGACGCGAGGGATGGGGGCGACGCAGAACTCGCTGCTCTCGCCTTGCGCTCCTGTTGACGCAAACTTTTGCGCAGCTCGGGTCCGTCATCCACTTCCGGTCGGTCGAGCTGCACAGAGTCGTCCGCGGCCGCCACAGAATTGACGGTATCGAGTGATTCGATGCGCTCATGTTTCGTGGCCTCGGTGACCGTGGGTGGGGCGTCGGGTTTAGATAATAACGCCGCCTCAGTAGTTCCTGGTGCGTTAGGCCGATCACCCTGCTTGCTCTCTTCGTCCGCACACTCTGCATCGGCAGGAGCTACCGTTCTAGCATCTGCTGAGCGCGATGCAGTCGATCTGCGTGCCCTGGCACGCTTGCGGGGAGGCGGGGTGGCTCTCTCGTCCTCGTCGGCAGTCTCGTCACCACTCGCACCATTTGTGGGTGGGAGGATAGTGGGTCGTTTGCGCTTCCGGAGGTTCATGCGGCTCTCAGGTTCGGCTGGAGTATATGTCGCATACCAAGGGCGTGATGCGAGCCTTGTCGTGTAAGCCGCCTGCACGCTCTTGAGGATCCAGAGGTTTTCTCGAACATCAATCCACCCAATCGGAGAAAGAATGGGGGTGGGGATGGTGTCTTTGAGACGAGTGTCAATACGAACGCGTACCAGACCAAGACTATACGATCGCAGGACTGAGCGACTCACCCAGGACAGATTGTATCATTTGCGCGGTATCCGATTTCTGCTCTCTGTTCCAAAAAGTCCAGTGGGCGGGATGGAGAGGATGGTAGAACACAGAGAGTGCCACAAGCGCCAGGACCCGCTTGTCTGCGGGCAATGGCGGACACTCTGGTGGAGCGATGGTGGCAGCCTCGAGAAAGTGCCGAACGGAGGGGTGTCTGGCAGTGAGGACGCCGTCCGCGAGTACGCCAGGTGCCACCGAAGGCGCGGGAAGGACATCAGGGTACACCCGGGGGGGAGGCGGAGGGGTCTGGGAGAGGATGTGGAGTGGATCGTGGCGCGGGTATATGGGCTTGGGAGGATGCGCTGGCAGCTTTGCAGTAGACTCTCGAGGCACGTCTTGGCGAATGGAAGAGATGGGGAATCTAGAGGGAGGGGGGAGGGGGAAATCGAGCTCCAGAGGAGCTGGGGGATCAGGAGGGCAGGGATAAGGGAGGGGCTGACGGGGCTGCAAGGGCTGCCGGAAAGGGTCTGTGTTGAGGATGTCTGTGGTGGCCATCATGGTGGACGAGCACCCCGAGCTGGAGGGTATGCGATGCTTTAACAGCGGCATGGGCAGCGGCGGTGGGAGGACGTACGGGGAGCTAGGTGGGGCGGATGCGGGCCGATGGAAGATATGCGGTGGAGGGAGCAGCGAGGAGGAGGATTATGGTGGAGGGAAAGAGCGTTGTGTCCGAGTGGAGCAAGCTCTCAGCGCCCCGGCTTGCAAGGCAAGGCAGGGCATGTTCTATCCAATTCCCGATCCAGCACTGCCCAAATCCGGACACCTCTCTTGCAACACGTGGCGCTCGTGATGCACGCCTGTGCCACTGGCAGCCCACACCGAGCGCGACGAGAATACGGTCGTGTGAGGAGACGCCCGCGGCGGCATCCCACAGCACCCTCCCCCCGTCTCCCTGCCCCGCCCTTCCGCTCGGGGGACCGCGGAAGCGGCGGCTGTCATGTCGCTTAGCTGCCGGCCATCTAATCTTATCGGCCCATCAACACTGGTCCTGCCGGACACCATCGCAGATACAGATCAGGTGCGTCGAGGTTCCAGCGTGGGCTCCACGGCCTCGCGGAGGGATGGATGGGATTCAGATCAGCAAGCCGCCCAGGTCGATGACATCCTCGTCCGTCTGCAACGTACTCGGCTGACCCACGCCACACAAGTAAATAATACCCCCGCGCTCGCCCCAGCCGACCAGTGCGAGCGAACGTCGTGTCGGACCGCATGTCCGAAAATAGCCATCCCCCGTCCGCGTCCCGCCCCGTCCCGTCACGTTCGACGCCCAGCTGGCGTCCCTCCCGTGCATTCCGGGTATGGCACGGGAGGCACTTCTGCCATCCCAGCGAGCATTTCTCGCACCAGCACAGGGCTAAAGTCCCTTGTGACTGGTGCGATAATTACGGCACGCACAACGAGTGATGGATCAATATCAGGTGGCGGTAGGTAGGCTGGAAGCATGGGAATGGGCAATTCTGACTGGTTGCCGGGAACAAGCGATGCACGTCCTATGAGATGATCCAAGCATATCTGGAACCAGCTTCACTTACATCAACCCGCTCGAGGTAGCCAACAACCCATACATAGCTCTTTCGCTCTAATGCCCATCGATGGTCAACGTTGCCGCTCTTCTGCCCCCTCTCAGGCACGGACATGAGAACGTCAGCGTCAACGCAGAGACCTACGTCGACAAGCAGTGCATTAGACGCGTCATGCAACAGCACAAGCGACGTTTCGGCATCGTATGTCAGCATCCTGCATTGCGCGACCCTGCAGCGAGGCATGGAACAAATGTAATCAAAGTCGCACCTTCCTGCAACACGCAATTTCCGTCCGACGTCGTCTTCGCGGATGCTATCCAACATCACGATCGTCGCACTGTCCACTTGCTGAGGCATTCCGTCACATAGACCAAGTCACCGTCGATCCGTCTAGGGGTAATAGTCCGCGGAGGTTCAAATCAGAATACAACCTTTACGTCTACGGAAGAGAACCGAAGAAGGAGGGGCCAACGCCTTTGCGTTTCAGAGGACCTGTTTTATGTGCGATTATAAGACGGTTTCCGTACCGTTTGTTTTCCTGAGGCTTCTGATCCTAACATGCGCAAATAGAACACAATAAGCGTCTGGTTCTCATGCTGCCAACGCTAAGCAAGCCCAGGGTGTCGGCGCCCCTGCGAGATGTACAGCCGTCCGTGTCTTCAGAGGCGATGTTCCTTTGTATGGACTAGCCAGGCACTCATGTCGTCACTGCATTGGCAATATTTGTCTGCCCGCCCACAATACGACAATGTGGGTCCGTGCGGCTTCGTCAACGTGGTCACGTTGATCAAACCTGATGAAAAGTGAACGCTCCACGGAGCTCCCAACGAGATACCGTGGCACTATCCAATTCTTCCTCGGTATTGGTTCGACGTGCTTGGCTCGCTGCTTTTCCGTTACGAATGACCCACGTTTCTCTACAGGATCGCGGGGGAACCGCGAAATTCAAGCCTCGCACTACCGGACCTCAGCTTTTATTTCCACTCCGATCACGATCGTACCGGTCGAAGGGGAGCGTGGTACCAATCCATCCGGATCTGCAGATCAGAGGCATGCCGGTTCGGATCCAGAGTGTTTGCCAGGTTTTCCAGTGCCGCGTTCATGCGGATGTTCCACACTGCACCCCGAAAGCTCATGCAACGCATACATCCCAGCACCAATCTGTCTGTCTGGTGAATTGAACATTGGTATGTTGGATCGTGTTATACAGGACTGCGATCCCCGGTCTACATGTATGCTAGACCAGCGTTGCCGCCCGTCTATCCTTGCCCGCACACCAAGACTTTGGGTAGACTTGCGAGAAAGTGCAAGAGCCCGTGTGGTACTTTGAAAGTCTTGCACAACCAACTCGGACCGAAGACCTCCGGCCAGCGTTCTTTGAGTCCTGGGAAGCAACGACCAACCAGTTTTGGTGTGTGACAGTCTTTTGGAGTGAGAAGAACGGCGAGCGTCCGGACAGATATGGAAGGTGGAGTCTGCCAACGCTCTCTTCACATGCCAATGACATGTAAGCCGGCTTCATGGATGCTGTCCGCTCTTACTGAAATGCGGAGTCCTAAAGTGAGGCATGTCTTTGAAGTTACGAGCAATCGCATCGGCAACTAAGGAATGATTGCTACCATGTGTCAGCGGGGCGGGGCCGGTGACACAGGATCATTGTCTGATGGGCGCTCTGCATGACATTACGTTTGCGGTGCCAATGGCTTGCGTTGCACTGGATGGTACGACGGACAGGTGGATGTGTCGACCTTCGAGATCGGCATCCGAGTGGTCCTGGCGATGGCCCTCATCGCTGACTCGGGCCGCAAGAGAAGACGCTGTCCCGTGAGGAAAGGCCACTGCTTACCCAGTGCTCGCGGGGCAGGTCAATCCCACGAATTTAAATTCGGTGGTAAATCCATAGAATAGTGCTGATAACTCGGTGATAGGATTACTGAACGGGGAAGGTTTGTGCCACCTGGATTCATGGATCGCTTTTGGGTGCTTCTCTGGTCCACGGGACACACGTTCGTACCGTTTCCTTTGGCCCGTGCGCACTGGACTCGCTAGTGTCTGGGGCGTCGTGAGTGCCATTGGCGTCGGCGCGCCGTGACATAAACGGCCAAGGCCTTGTACTGCCACTATTCTTGGTTTCATGCGAAACAGCAGAAAGGTAAACTTTCTGTTCGGCTCAGGCGAACGCGCCACGGTACATATAAGTAAAGTTTACATTACTGTTTGGTCGTGATCGGGTGACTGTGGTACCGGTCCCTGGATTGTCCTACAGCCGCGGGAGGCATGAAAGACGGGGGAAGAGGTTGCTCGAGGAGGCGGGTGCTGCGTGCTTATGACGAAAGGGGGCGTGGTGTTGGAGCTGGCTTGGGGACGGTCTGCATGAGCAGACCAGAAGACCAGTGGACCGGGAAGAACTCCGGCGGGTGTTTTCAATTTCGCTTAGATTGGAATCTTCAAGTTGGTGGCGGTGATAAATATGCCCACCAGCTATCCATTTGGTTCGTGGCTGGGAATGGGCCATGGCAGGCCCAGAGCATGCTTGGATCGGGGCAAGGGGCGACCAGAATGGTGGGCAGAGTGGAGCATTTGTGCGGAACATCCAAACGAGGCGACATAAGAGGATAAGGGATGGCGTCTCGAATGGGCATAGCCAAAACGCACCACGGCTATATTTGGACGCTGGCAAGGTTCCTGGACGGCGGACATTGCCTGGTCGCGACAACGAGGGGACGCGGGGACGGGGAGGGGGATGGGCGGGCGAGGGCGCGGGTGCACGGATCTGAAACGCTGCAGGCTGCTTGCCAAGAGCCGTGACGGGAAGGGAATTGGAAGCAGTCACGCGGACCCAGAAGGCGTGCGTGCTGTCTGTCTCAGGATGCCGACCGCGCCGAGGCTGGGTCGAAAACGTTGTTGGCGAGCTGTGCAACGTTGCATTACAACGCTGCAGTGGACAACGGGGGGGTCCTCTTTTATATTCATTTTCCCGGGGGGGTCGCCGAGGCTGTTCCCCGTAAGCGCTGTGACCGGCAAGGCACTCGCGGTTTAGCCAAATTCTGCACCCGCCTTGGTGGGTCCTTACAACTCATCCAGCCATTGTTGCGCTGGCCACCCCTCTCTCTCCCTTCCCACTACTATCATCATGTCTCCCCTCCCCTCCGCCGCCGCCGCCTCCTCCTCCCAGCACCCAAAACTCAAGAAACGGTCAGTCCTCTCGCCTCCTCACCTTCTCACCCTCACCCTCCCATCGTCGACAGCAAATGGACCCGCGAGCAGCTCCTCAAGAGCCTAGAGGTCACTCCTTCCGTTCAGCCAATCTTAACTCCTGACATGTGCCTGCCATCTCCAGATCTTGGGCCCTCTCTCAAGGCCGCTGCCACCGGAATTGCCGCCATCTCCCCCCTCGTCCCGGTCAAACTCCCCTGCGCTCCCTCCGCCCAAGCGCAAGCATGATCCCGCACAAGATTTCGAGTCCACCAAGCGTCAGCGCATGGCAAACCCCCCAGACGCCCCATCCCATCATCCCCATCACTATCACCACCCTCATCTGCCTTCTTCCTCTCTCCACAGGCCTTCAAACCAGCCCCCCAACTTCAATCTGCGCTCTGAACCGTCAGAAGACGGCGAAGTAAGAGAGGACTTGGGTTCAGTCCCTCCTCGTACAGCTGGTCCCTCCGTCTTACCGTCGTTTGTCCCCGTCCGCCGACCACGGCGAGGCAAAGGTCAGCTCGACTTCGATGCTATACACCAAAAATACCATACCGCTGGTCGTCTCCTGAAATTCTCCGGCGACGCCCGCTTCTGGTCGACATACCCTTCTTCGCACAAAGAATATCGTCCGCTGTCTCTTCCCCCTCCTCCAAACTCGCAGTACCATAAATTCGGGGCACTCATCGCACGGCTAGAGCTCGTCGATGCCCTCGTCTGTTTCGCTTACTCTCTATGGATCAAGGACTACAGCAGGAAGGCCTGCTTCCGCGAAACTTGGGTCACTATCGAGGCCTTTTTGACTTGGTGCAAAAACAAGTGGACCACCGAGGACACCTTTGGCGAACGCGAAAAAGCCCTCTTGGGCTTGATGTAAGCGGTTCCCCTGCCTCTCGTGACCCGCTCACGCATCAGCCCTCCCCTATACAGCTGGATGATCGAGGGCTTCATCCGCGCGCGCAAGTTTTATTATGCAGCGAAACAGGTAGTTGACCCTGAGCTGGAGCGCACATGGGCCAAGATGAGGTCAGAAATGGCCATGTATAGCCGTGAGGCGGAGAAAGCGGAGATGAACGGTTCTGCCGTCGCCGCCGGTCAGTTGTCCCAAGGCTCTCAAGCAACGCCCCAGATGCTTCCGTCTCCTGCGAGCATTGCGCCTGCCAATAGCGCCAACTCGACGCCCAATACAAATAGCGCCGAAGGTACGCCGAACACCAACAGCTCGAGTGCCACCCTCGTTGCTTGCCAGTCCTCCAATCCGCCACGTTCTGCGCAGTCCACGCCAGCTGCATTACCACCTCACCTGGTCGCTCACGTGCCCAACTCCTCTGATGGGCGTGGACCGTCTTCTAATATGATCGCTGCTGCCGCAAAGGCGACTGCATCATTTGGCCCAACCTTTACGTTCACCCTGAAGGAGCAGTCTGGTGGTATTGTTTCTGCAGGCCAATGCATGGAGCAGGCACAAAAATACCTGACACTCCCAATTTTGGCTCGCCACTACCCTACCACGTTTGCCCGTATGGTGGGAACGAGCCTCTCAGCACACGAGGAACATGAACCAGATATCGAGGATGAAGAAGGCGAGCTTTTCTGGCCAGGCCAATGTGTCACTGGTGAGGGCCTCGGCTGGGTCTGCCTGATGGGCAAGGCAATGGTAAAAGAGATTGGGCGTGACTTTGGCTACGTTGGCCTTGCTGGTGTTGTTCCCAAGCCGGAACCACCTTCTGGAGCATCCCCGGCAGAATCGCTGCGACAGTCCGTTCATCGGTGACGTGATGTTGTGACCGCTCTTGATTTCTCGTCGGCATCAGCAACTCAGGATTCGGAAGCATGATCGGATTTGCACAATTGCGCAACCTTTTGGACGAATTTTCAACTGGATTTTTGGGGGACGGGGGGAAGGATCCACTGCATACGTTTGACTCTTGCAGTCCCGGTTTGTCCCGGCTTATCACAAGCTGCAACACTCGGGCAGACCGCTTCTTCGACCGCGAGCGTGGAAGGAACTCGATCAGGACGGCTCCAGACTCTGACGCACATCAGGCGATCTTTGTAGCGCCTCTGGTGGCAACGACGACATTTCATGGTCTAGGCTAGCTGAGCGACCGCCAAAGCCAATTGCTACATTGTATTATCAATCATAATTGCCTGCAGACCCGACTCCGTATTGTCGTCCAGGGATGCACCCTGACTCGAGTTTTCATATTCCATTGCAGTGGGTTTCCTCCCTCCCCCTCCCCCCTTCCCTGTGGTATCTCTGGTTCAGTGCTCGCATGTTTGCTCTCGCTGAATCGCGCTACTCTGGCCTGCTCTTTTTCGGCCCGAGCATTGTCTTCTTATTTAACCCGGATCTTTCGTCTATGGCTGGGTACAGTCTACGAGGCTCCCGAGCTCGGGTTCATTTGACCCTTTGTCTCTTTTTTTCCTGTCTCTTTTTTGATTGCGCGTTCAGGATCGGTCGTGGAGAACCAAGAGGTAAGGGGAGGACCCGCCGTAGAGATGTACTTTTGATACTATTTACCACGCTCTGCCGTCGGGGCGGTGCTATCTACTACATAGAAGCCAATTTTGGAGGAGACGGCCACCGGGTGGGGTCGGTTTTGCTGCGCTCCCCCGGGAAGGGAGGAGCCCGGGGAGGTCGGTCGGTGAAGGTGACGACGGTGTCGCTGATGCTGATATGATGATGATGATGATGGTGTGTACTGGGGGTCCAGGGAGTGGCGACGACAGGAAAAAGAAATAACAACAGGATGTTTCACATTTGTCTCACCGCGTATGGCGGCGGGGGCGGTGTTGGGAGGGTGAGCCGACCAAGGGAAATGTGGATGGTCACTATCTCACTATCAATGGCCTGAATGATGCACTGATGGGCGGTGCTCGGCCTCTCAACCTTGTTTCCTTCTCTCCTCCCTTTGCTTTGAGCACACAGGAAAGGACGACGATCGACGCCCGAAACCGTAATGCCTCGACTTTTTGACCAGCAAAGCGCCTGGAACCACACACGCAGGTCAGAGCACACACACACACATACCCACATACTGGTCGGGACGGGATATCTATATCGTCATTTATTATTATTATTATTATTATTATTATTCCTTTTGCCAGTGCAGCACCGCTCCTTCGGTGCTGGGGCGTGTGTATGTGTGTGCGTGTGCGCGCGCCCCGGCGTCACGCGTACAACCACCGTGACCGCCGCCACCGTGCGTGGGGCCGTCGGGTTTCCCTCGGCTCTCTGTATATTACCGTATATTGTTTGTTTTATTTTTTATTTTTTATTTTTATCGACACGACTGACAAGCGTGGGCGGGGCGGGAAAGCGCGCTGCCCCTTTTCCCTTGCTCCCCCCCCCCCATTCCCTGTGTGCGTTGCGGGCCCGGGAGACCGATAGGACTGTATACAGTCAGTATTCCGAGGGTCTGGTCCGCGTCCCTTGCGCACGCGGTGTTGAGCGTGGGCGTGGGCGTGAGCGTGGGCGTAGATGAGCGTGAGCGTCCATCGTCCGACTGTCATGTGGGGCGAGGGAACTCCAAGGGTCGTGAGCGCGGGGGGGGGGAGGGGAGGGAGAAAAGAAAGGAAAAAGAAAAAAAAAACCCCGAACGAAAAAAGGGTGTCGTGACAGGTACAGGAACTCCAGGGGAAGGACCCGGTGGAAAGGCGGAAGAGGGGGGGGGGGGGGGGGGGGGGGGGGGGGGGGGGGTTCCCGGGGCGGGGAGCGAACCCCCCCGGCGGGGGGCCCTTG